>VOPJ01012272.1:0-156732 GCA_014673585.1 Semibalanus balanoides
CAATAGCTTCTTACCGCAAGAAAAATATATTTGACATTTCAAAAGAGTAGGCACACTCCCTTTAAGCCTAACGGTTGACCTTCCAGGTCAAGTGAATGACCTCAACTCGACCACTTCCAGAATAGCAATTTCGCTCTGTGATGAAACATCACAATTATAAATTGATGAATTTGAATAAAAGTAATATTCCTAAACAATTTCTGCATCAGAAATACTAAAAATACATTTATTTGTTCGTATCTGGTCCAAAAAGTCATAAAAGTCGATTTTTACAAAATGACATGAGTTTCTTACACTTAGGGAGCCATCACTCAGTCAAAAATAAATAGATTGCTCTGAAATTTAATTTAGGTATTTTTCATACCCAGTGCTTTCACATGTATTTCGTTTTTCAAACATTTTTAGAGATCTTGATTTTGTAGTGATTTTTGATAAAAATGTTTTTATTTTATTTTGGGGGTCAAAAAATAAAATTGTGAAAATCTGAGAATACCAATTTAACGAAAATGTAGTTGTCTATCTTGCGTCATTTTCGGTTTGTGATTTGCTACAAAACTCCATTTTCAACGATTTTTCCAACATTTATCGTCTTTCCACCCATATGACGTCACTAAAACGTCATTATTTTTCAAACTTCTCAACAAATTGTAATGCGAATCTGACAGCATATGTATAGTTGTTGTTAACTTGGCTACTGCAAATTTCAGCAAGATGCACTTGATGCGTGGAGAGTTATGTAAGAAAACCTCAGGGGAAGGTCGCTTTAGAACCCCCGTACGGCGAGGGTTAAAAAACATGAGAAAAAAAAACACGGATGATATATTGGACTTTGGAGAACCAAGTATGGACGATACCTAAACCGAATTTCAAAGCCATATCTGTATTTTTGACTGACTTGTGCCTCCCTAAGTACTAGTCGTTGGCAATCAGAATATGTGGCAAATCGAAATATGTGGCCGGCCTACGCCCGCCTGAATCAAGAGCCATCTGGTGATCAATCGATGAGTTAACCCTATTCCCTGCGGGCGGCCAGAATTACGTTAACCTGCGTGGGGGGGGAGCGCTCCAGATGATTCTCGAGAACCGCTCGGGCCCGATTTCAGGGACAAACACCATTTCGAATTCCTTCGATGCAAAAACAAAATATTTCTCTTTGGATCCCGAAAATTGCTTTTTGTTCAAAAATGGCGTGACAGGGCGGCAAAAAATACGAAAATTGTTAGGTTGATTATTTTTTAATAAAGGTCATATTGTGGCCCATGAGATGTCGACCGATCTCTTTATAGCAAAAAACGATTTCGTTTAACTTCCAATGTCATGCTTCTCTAAATGTAAGTTGAAAGAACGGGGGAACAAAACACGAAAAGAAAATCATAGGCGTACTCAGAGATACAACCAATAGGTGGATTCTTTTATAAACAAATATGTGGCTTCCTGTAGTGTTGGGAATCGTGTGAACGTCACATGTGTGGCTTTGTTACTGTAATTTAGTTAAATGTAAAAAATTGCGCATAGGCGGATTCAGGTAAACAATGCTGGCCCGCACCATGTGCGGAACGCTTTTTATCATCTGCTTTATTGAGTGGGCCTTTAAATTGACGAGAGAATATCGCCTCCCCATTGTATGTTACCCGGAGTTCTGCCCTCCTGCCCAAAAATATGTAAATACCAATTGATGTATTAATTTTACAAAGCATCGACTGGCTAGTTTTCTGACGCTTTTATTCCACCGCAAACTATCCGAAGGAATGTCATGTCGCTTTGCGACACCCCATTACGAAACCGTGCCTCTCCCAAAATAAACATGACCCACTGGAGCCGCCTCTGCTGCGCCGATTTTTCAAAATTCACAGTAACACGCTTCATTCATAATTTAGGAAATAAGTCCGAAAGATTTCAGATGATAGACAGAACTCGTTTATCAGTTATTCAGACCGGCGGAGAACCGAGGAAAAGACTTAACCAGCGGTGGAGGGTTCCTTGGGGCCGCATGAAAAGGAAATATCTGCCACCCCGCAGCGGAATTAGGATTCAAAAATCAGATTGAACATATTATAGTTTGCTCATTTATAAAATAGCGATGCCGTGCAATCAAGTGCCCATACCAATGACCGGAGGCTGAAAAGAAGTCATATGGGGTCAATAATCAGCTATGGCGGGCTATATCGGGATTCTGGCCCATAGTGTAATGGCTCAGTTACCCAAATGGGGTCACGACCCACCGTTTGGGAACCACTGGACTAGGTGATCCTGCAGCCCTATGATGTGGCTGGAGGGTTGACACAGGTGTGGCCGAGCTCGTGTGTAGGTATTACGTGTCCTCCGTCCAGTAGGTACGGCGGTCGGTCATAGCATCACGTTAGTCACCGACGCTCGACGCCCTGTTTCAAGGACGGGTGCGACGGAGGAGAGTTTTCCTAGTGTGCCACTTCCGGTAACATTTGCACTGAGATTTCTCACACAATTCCGGCCGCTTCATCCTTTAACAACCACTATTTTCGCTGCAATCGACCGCCCACTCGATGACACATACAACCGTAAAAAATCCATTCGAATAAATAGCATACAGCATAGTTGCTCTATATTACCTGGATAACATGCACGAGACAGTGACTGAACAAAAGAGATGCAGATCTCGTGAGCAGCAGCAGAAGTGTGTAAGGCTGAAGCCTGAATTCCAGTGGGTCACGAATTCGGCGGCAACATTAAACGATGCGTCATGATGACACTCTCCTCGGTTATCACACATCCAACCTTTACAAATAAAAACCCTTCTTCGAACACGTGCAATTGAGCGACATGTTAATTTGCTCAATATTCAGCGGTAACGTAACAAATGCAAAATCCAATAGTTATTTTTAAATTTATTGTCAAAATTTGTGTTAAAATGATCAATAACATGCCAAATATTTATTTTAGAGTCAAATATTTGGCAATAAATATTTGGCATGTTATTGATCATTTTAACACAAATTTTGACAATAATGTCCATCATGCCAGCCATCCAAATAATTAATAATTTTACATTTATGACGGTATTCTAAAAAACACACAAACAAGTGAACTTAAGGGTGGGGAGGTAGCATTACGTCTTCATTTATTTGGACGGTACCATCTGATGTTGCACAGGATGGAACGCACAAAACCTCTTTCAAAACCACTTAAATCTGTCGCCACCAATGGCTAACATACAACGCTTGATGTAATGCAACACGTTATGTTAACCGTTTTATCTGGCGTTTTCCAAGCGACTAGAAAACAACCACAATCAATCATATCACAAGAACCGACACTATTAATGTCTAAATTGTTCAAGTATCTACATTCTACACTACACAAAGGGAACAACAACGTATCAGCCAGAGCCGCACATAATAAAACCACCGACTCAGTGTGGCCAAAACCACACGCTAGGTTGCGTTAGGCAGAAACTGAGCCCCTTCAACACACCAGAGCCCCAGAGCTCACATGCACGCGCGCACATATGCGTGCACACAAGACCTCAAATACAGACACGCAGACACAATAACTCACACGCACGCAAACCAAAATACCGGGTGAAGAAATGTACCACATTTTAAACTTGATTCCACAAATATGCTTCATATACATTGCAGGATTACACAATTTTTAAGGACAGCTGTTTGTTTGTAATTGGGGTTTAAGGGTGCGCCGACACCTTTGGGTCAATTTGCGCCCATTTTAAGAACAATTCATTCATTTTTGTATCCAGCATGGTTTCCACTTGTACGCTATATACAGTATACACTCTCCACTGCAGCAGCACCTCCTCGAGACTGCTCACTTTACTGCGACGCACAGCTGATAGCCGCCTTTTTAAACATCACAGATGAGTCAGAGGACGCTTCTTTCCTGATATTTCAAGCATCTCTTCTCTTATAACTTGTTTCGGTTTTCATGTTTCTGGATGTCATCCTGATTTACTTTTGACTTAAGGCATTTCCTCCAAAAATCAAGGGGATTAAGTCGGCGGCAGAGCCGTCAAGGTAGGCCTCGTCTTCCGGCTGATGGCGTGGTCACAGAATGAGGTTCAGTGTGACAGTGAAGTCGGCAGAGCCGTCAAGGTAGGCCTCGTCTTCCGGCTGATGGCGTGGTCACAGAATGAGGTTCAGTGTGAGAACAGTGAGAACAGTGAAGTCGGCAGAGCCGTCAAGGTAGGCCTCGTCTTCCGGCTGATGGCGTGGTCACAGAATGACGTTCACGAAACGAGGATGACGAAGTCGACCGAGGTGAGTCGATTGTCGTTGACAGTGATGATCTTCAGGGCAGCTGGTGGCTCCAGGAGCATTCATGCCATTAGCCGGAAGACAAGGCATGTTTGGCCTGCCCACTCGATCTGAATTTCCCACATTTATTTTTGCGGGGATACCTCAAGTCAAAGGTATATGAGGATGATCACCAGCTACTGAAAGAACCCCAAAAAGACAGCTGTATACGAGACACTCGAAACATTGAGACAAAGAAATCTGCTCAAAGTTATCAGTGATATTAAAGAAAAACAAAGCAATTTGGCATCGCAAGAAAATAAGCACTTGAGCACGTGCTGTGATGAAGAGTAACATACAAATTAAACCGTGTTGCAGAACAAATGTATGAATTGTTCTTCAAAGTAGCATTATGCAACAATGCATCACGTAATGTGTGGTGCATATTTTGGATTTATTGAAGTTGGAAATATATTGTTTTGTTTCCAGCCTGTATATTTCAATGGCCAGCTGAGCCTCGCACACCGTTGGGATGTGTACTAGTGACGCCGCACCATTCCATCTCCTCGTCATACCACCGGACCATTCCATCCGACCATTCCATCTCGTCATACCGCCGTAGCCGCAGCAGGACTACCCAAGTGCCGGTCACAGACAGAGCGACAGCGGTACCACTGCAGCGGCCAGGACGCCATCTCACAGACAGACTGACGCATCGGCATCACTTCAGCGCCTCAAAAAACAC
Source organism: Semibalanus balanoides (assembly GCA_014673585.1). Lineage (NCBI taxonomy): Eukaryota > Metazoa > Arthropoda > Thecostraca > Balanomorpha > Balanidae > Semibalanus > Semibalanus balanoides. The sequence goes on from VOPJ01012272.1 coordinate 4,972, forward strand.
ACACAGACACACAGACAGAGAGACGAGTCGCTTGGTTGCCACCGTCATCCGTCAGTCCATCTCTGGTATCCAGCACGGTGGATGACACAGCCAAGGGAGGACACACGGCACCGTCACCGGCACCGTATGGGAGGGACGCCGGCACCGTCACACGAGGACACGGCTTGGTCGCGACCGCTCAGTGCTGGGACCACTTGATGGACTTGATGTCAATGCCGTCTTGCACCATCTCCCACAGTGGACTGCAACACAGGCAGGCACACGGTGTTACGACTTCACCCAAAGCCGACCACTGCAATGAAAATAACTGGCATTCCCAACAGCGCGGCGTTACCGCTCCTTTTTGGGCCCTCGGGCTTGACATGCCTTTACTGCCTGTAGGCGTCGGAGTTTGGGGCGTCTAAAACATTATAATTTTAGTTTTATTCTGGCCGACATTGTGCTTCAATATCACGTGGGCGCGGGGCATCATTTGTACATGTTGTGTCAGACAGACTGTGTCTCTGACTGTGCACGTAGCTGTGATTGTGTCTGTGTCTGTAGCTGTGTCTGTGGCTGTAGCTGTGTCTGTAGCTGTGTCTGTAGCTGTGTCTGTAACTGTGTCTGTAGCTGTGTCTGTAGCTGTGTCTGTAGCTGTGATCTGTAGCTGTGTCCTGTAAGCTGTGTCTGTAACCTGTGTCTGTAACTGTGGGTCCTGTAGCTGTGTATGTAGTCTTGTGTCTGTAGATGTGTCTGAAGATGTGTCTGTAGCTGTGTCTTGTAGCTGTAGCTGTGTCTGTAAGCTGTGTCTGTAGCTGTAGCTGTGTCTGTACTTGTGTCTGTAGCTGTGTTCTTGTACTGTGAGTCTGTAGCTGTGTCTGTAGCTGTGTCTGTCAGCTGTGTCTGTATGTGTCTGTAGCTGTGTCTGGGTAGCTGTGTCTGTAGCTGTAGCTGTGTCTGTAGCTGTAGGCTGTGTCTGTAGCTGTGTCTGTAAGCTGTGTCTGTACTGTGGGGTCTGTAGCTGTGTTGTACTGTGGTCTGTAGTCTGTGTCTGTAGCTGTGTCTGTAGCTGTGTCCTGTAGCTGTGTCTGTAACTGGTGTCCTGTAACTGTGTCTGTAGCTGTTGCTGTAGCCTGTGGTCTGTAGCTTGTCTGTAGCTGTGTCCTGTAGCGTGTCTGTAGATTGTGTCTGTAGATGTGTTCCGTAGCTGTCAGCTGTGTCTGTAGCTGTGTCTGTTTAGCTTGTGTCTGTAGCTGTGTCTGTAGATGTGGTATGTAGATGTGTTCTGTAGCTGTAGCTGTGTCTGTAGCTGTACTTGTGTCTGTAGCTGTGTCCCCCCCTGTAGCTGTGTCTGTGGCTGTGTCTGTAGCTGTGTCTGTAGCTGTAGCTGTAGCTGTGTCTGTAGCTGTGTCTGTAGCTGTGTCTGTAACTGTGTCTGTAACTGTGTCTGTAGCTGTTCTGTAGCTGTGTCTGTAGCTTGTGTCTGTAGCTTGTGTCTGTAGCTGTGTCCTTGTGGCTGTGTCTGTAACTGTGTCTGTAGCCTTGTAGCTGTAACTGTTGTCTGTAGCTGTGTCTGTAGCTGTGTCTTAAGCTGGTGTCTGGTAAGCTGTAGCTGTGTCTGTAGCTGTGTCTGTAGCTGTGTCTGTAGCTGTGTCTGTAGCTGTGTCTGTTGCTGTGTCTGTAGCTGTGTCTGTAGCTGTGTCTGTAGCTGTGTCTGTAGCTGTGTCTGTAGCTGTGTCTGTATGCTGTGTCTGCAACTGTGTCCTGTAGCTGTGTCTGCAGCTGTTGTCTGGGGTAGCTGTGTCCTGTAGCCTGTGTTCTTGTAGCTGTGTCTGTATACGGTTGTCTGTAGCTGTGTCTGTAGCTGGTCTGTAGCTGTGTTGTAGCTGTGTCTTGTAACTGTGGTCCTGTTAGCTGTTCTGTAAGCTGTGTCTGTAACTGTGTCTGTAGCTGTTTTGTCTGTAGCTGTGTCTGGTAGCTGTGGTCTGTGGCTGTAGCTGTTGTCTGTAGCTGTGTCTGTAACCTGTGTCCTGTTAGCTGTGTCTGTAGCTGTGTTGTAGCTGTGTCCCTGTAGCTGTGTATGTAGCTGTGTCTGTAAGCCTGTGTCTGTAGCTGTGTCTGTAGCTGTGTCCTGTAGCTGTGTCTGTAGCATGTGTCCTGTAGCTGTGTCTGTAGCTGTGTCTGTAGCTGGTGTCTCGTAGCATGTGTATGTAGCTGTTCCTGTAGCTGTGTCTGTAGCTGTGTCTGTAGCTGTGTCTGTAGCTGTGTCTGTAGCTGTGTCTTTAGCTGTGTCTGTAGCTGTGTCTGCAACTGTGTCTGTAGCTGTGTCTGTAGCTGTGTCTGTAGCTTGTGTCTGTAACTGTGTCTGTAAGCTGTGTCTTAGCTGTGTCTGTAGCTTGTGTCTGTAGGTGTGTGCTGTAGCTGTGTCTGTAGTCTGTGTCTGTAGCTGTGTTGTAGCTTGTGTTCTTGTAGGCTGTGTCTGTAGCTGTGTCTGTAGCTGTGTCCTGTAGCTGTGTCCTGTAGCTGTTGGTCCTGTAAGCTGTGTCTGTAACTGTGGTCTGTAACTGTGTCTGTAGGCGTTGTGTCTGTAGCTGTGTCTGTGGCTTGTAGCTGTGGCTGTAGCTGTGTCTGTAGCTGTGTCTGGTAGCTGTGTTCTGTAGCTTGTCTGTAGCTGGTTGTCTGTAGCTGTGTTGTAAAGCTGTGTCTGTAGCTGTGTCTGGTAGCTGTAGCTGTGCTCTGTAGCTGTGGTCTGTAGCTGTGTCTGTAGCTGTGTCTGTAGCTGTGTCTGTTAGCTGTGTCCTGTAGCCTGTGTCTGTAGCTGTGTCTGTTAAGCTGTTCCTGTAGCTGTGTCTGTAGCTGTGTCTTGTAGCTGTGTCTGTAGCTGTTTTTCTGTAAGCTGTGTCTGTAACTGGTCTGTAGCTGTTCCTGTAGCTTGTGTCTGTAGCTGTGTCTGTAGCTGTGTCTGTAAAGGCTGTGTCTGTAGCTATGTCTGTAGCTGTGTCTGTAGTGTGTCTGTAGCTGTGTCTGTAGCTGTAGCTGTAGCTGGTGTCTGTAGCTGTGTCTGTTAGCTGTGTCGTAGCTGTTTGTCTGTAACTGTGTCTGTAACTGTGTTGTAGCTGTGTCTGTAGCTGTGTCTGTAGCTGTGTCTGTAACTTGTGTCTGTAAGCTGTGTCTGTAGCTGTGTCTCGGTAAGCTGTGTCTGTAGCTGTTGTATGTAGCTGTTGAGTATGTAGCGTGTGTCTGTAGCCTTGTGTCTGTAGCTGTAGCTGTGTCTGTAGCTGTGTCCTGTAGCTGTGGTCTGTAGCTTGTGTCTGTAGCTGTGTCTGTAGCTGTGTCTGTAGCTGTGTCTGTAGCTGTGTCTGTAGCTGTGTCTGTAGCTGTGTCTGGTGCTGTTGTTCTGTAGCTGTAGCTGTGTCCCTGTAGCTGTGTTGTACGCTGTTGTCCTGTAGCTGTGTCTGTAGCCTGTGTCTGTAGCTGTGTCTGGTAGCTGTAGCTGTAGCTGTGTATGTAGCTGTGTCTGTAGCTGTGTCTGTAGCTGGTGTTCTGCAGCTGTGTCTGTACTGTGTCTGTAACTGTGTCTGTAGCTGTGTCTGTAAGCTATGTCTGTAGCTGTTCTTAAGCGCTGTGTCTGTAGCTGTAGCTGGTGTCTGGTAGCTGTAGCTGTAGCTGTGCTGTACTGTGTCCTGTAGCTGTGTCTGTAGCTGTGTCTGTAGATGTGTCTGTAGCTGTAGCTGTGTCTGTAGCTGTAGCTGTGTCTGTAGCTGTGTCTGTAGCTGTGTCTGTAGTGTGTCGTAGCTTGTGTCTGTAAGCTGTGTAATGTAGCTGTGGGTCCTGTAGAATTAGTGTCTGTAGCTGTTGTCTGTAGATGGTGGTCTGTAAGCTGTGTCTGCAAGCTGTGGTCTGTAGCTGTGTCTGTAGCTGTGTCTGCTAGATGTGTCTGTAGCATGTGTCTGTAGCTGTAGCTGTGTAGTACTGTGTCCTGTATGCTGTGTCCTGTAGCTGTGCCCTGTAGCTGTAGCGTGTCCTGTAGCTGTGTCTGTGGCTGTAGCTGTTGTCTGTAGCTGTTCGTAGCTGTGTCTGTAGCTGGTCTGTAGCTGTGTCTGTAGCGTGTGTCTGTAGCTGTGTTGTAGCTGTGTCTGTAAGCTGTGTCTGTAGCGTGTCTGTAAGCTGTGTCTGTAGCTGTTGTCTGTAGCTGTGTTCTGTAGCTGTGTTCTTGTAGTGTGTCTGTAGCTGTGTCTGGTAGCTGTAGCTGTAGCTGTGTTCTGTAGCCTGTGTCCCTGTAGCTGTTCTGTACTGTGTCTGTAGCTGTGGTCTGTAGATGTGTCTGTATAGATGTGTTCTGTAGCTGTTAGCTGTGTCCTGTAGCTGTAGCTTGTTCTGTAACTGTGTCCTGTAAGATGTGTCTGTAGCTGTGTCTGCAAGCTTGTGTCTGTAGCCTGGTGTCTTAACTGTGTCGTATGCTGTGGTCTGTAGCTAATGTCTGGTAGCTGTGTCTGTAGCTGTGTCTGTAGCTGTGCTGTGTTCTGTTAGCTGTAGCTGTAGCTGGTGTTGTAGCTGTGTCTGCAGGCTGTGTCTGTAGCTGTGTCTGTAGCTGTGGTCTGTAGCTGTTGTCTGTAAGCTTGTGTCTGTAGCTGTGTCTGTAGCTGTAGCTGTGTCTGTAGCTGTAGCTTGTGTCCTGTAGCTGTGTTTTGTAGCTGTGTCTGTAGCTGTGTCTGTAGATGTGTTCTGTAGCTGTAGCTGTGATCTGTAGCTGTGTCTGTGGGCCTGTGGTCTGTAGCTGTGTCTGTAGCTGTGTTTGTGTCTGTAGCTTGTAGCTGTGTCTGTAGCTGTGTCTGAGCTGTGTCTGGTAGCTGTGTCTGTAAGACTGTGTCTGTAAGCCTGTAGCTTGTTGTCTGTAGCTGTGTCTGTAGCTTGTCTGTAGCTGTGTCTGTAGCTGTGTCTTGTACTGTGTCTGTAGCTGTGTCTGTAGCTTGTGTCTGTTAGCTGTGTCTGTTAGCTTGTTGTCTGTAGCTTGTGTCTGTGTCCTGTGTCTGTAGCTGTGTCCTGTAAGCTTGTGTCTGTAGCTGTGTCTGTAGACTGTGTCTGGTAGCTGTAGCTGTGTCTGTAGCTGTGTCTGTAGCTGTGTTGTGTCGTAGCTGTGTCCTGTAGCTGTTCTGTTATCCGCTGTGGTTCTTGTAAGCTGTGTCTGTGCTGTGTCTGTAGCTGTGGTCCTGTAGCTGTGTCTGTAGCTGTGTCTGTAAACTGTGTCCCTGTAGCTGTGTCTGTAGGCTATGTCTGTAGGTCGTGTCTGTAGCTGTGTCGTAGCTGTGTCTGTGATGTGTCTGTAGCTGTGCTGTGTCTGTCTGTGTCTGTAGCTGGTCTGTAGCTGTGTCTTGTAGCTGTGTCTGTAAGCTGTGTCGTAGCTTAGTGTTCTGTAGCTGTGTCTGTAGCTGTGTCTGAGCCTGTGTCTGTAGCTGTTGTCTGTTAGCTTGTGGTCTGTAGCTGTGTCTGTAGGCTGTGTCTTTAGCTGTGCTGTAAGCTGTGGTCTGCACTGTGTCTGTAGCTGTGTCTGTAGCTGTGTCCCTGTAGCTGTGTCCTGTAGCTGTGTCTGCAACTGTGTCTGTAGCTGTGTCCTGTAGCTGTGTCTGTAACTGTGTCTGTAGCTGTACTGTAGCTGTTCGTGCTGTGTCCTGTAGCTGTGTCTGTAAGTGTGTCCTGTTAGCTGTGTCTGTTAGCTGTAGCTGTGTTCTGTAGCTGTGTCTGGTAGCTGTGTCTGTGGCTGTGTTCTGTAAGCTGTGTCTGGAGCGTAGCTGTGTCCTGTAGCTGTAGCTGTAGCTGTGTAATGTAGCTGTGTCCTTGTAGCTGTGTATGTTTTAAGCCCCCCCTTGGTTTTTTTGTCTGTAGCTTGTGTCTGTAGCTGTGTCTGTAGCTGTGTCTGTAGCTGTAGCTGTTGTCTGTAGCTGGTGTCCTGGGTAACGTGTGTCTGTAAGCTGTTGTCTGTAACTGTGTCTGTAGCTGTGTCCTGTAAGCTGTGTCTGTAGCTGTTGTCTGAGCTGTGTCCTGTAACTAGTGTCTGTAGCTGTGTCTGTAAGCTGTGTCTTGTAGCTGTGTCTGTGGCTGTGTTCTGTAGCTTGTGTCTGTAGACTTGTAGCTGTGTCTGTACTGTGTTGTAGGCTGTAGCTGTAGCTGTGTCTGTAGCTGTGTCTGTAGCTGTGTCTGTAGATGTGTCTGTAGCTGTGTCTGTAGCTGTGTCTGTAACTGTGTCTGTAGCTGTGTCTGTAGCTGTGTCTGTGGCTGTGTCCGTAGCTGTGTCTGTGTCTGTAGCTGTGTCTGTAGCTGTGTCTGTAACTGTGTCTGTAATTGTGTCTGTGTCTGTAGCTGTGTCTGTGGCTGTGACTGTAGCTGTGTCTGTAGCTGTAGCTGTAACTGTGTCTGTAGCTGTGTCTGTAACTGTGTCTGTAACTGTGTCTGTAGCTGTGTCTGTAGCTGTGTCTGTAGCTGTGGTCTGTAGCTGTTTCTGTAGCTGTGTCTGCAGCTGTGACTGTAGCTGTGTCTGCAACTGTGTCTGTAGCTGTGTCTGTAGCTTTGTCTGTAACTGTGTCTGTAGCTGTGTCTGTAGCTGTGTCTGTGGCTGTGTCTGTAGCTGTGTCTGTAGCTGTAGCTGTGTCTGTAGCCTGTGTCTTGTAGCTGTGTTCTGTAGGCTGTGTCTGTTAGCTGTGTCTGTAGCTGTGTCTGTAGGCTGTGTCTGTAGCTGTGTCCTGTAGCTGGTGTCTGTAGCTGTGTCTGTTAACTGTGGTCTGTAGTGTGTCTGTAGCTGTGTCGTAGCTGTGTGCTGTAGCTGTGTCCTGTAAGCTGTAGCGTGTCTGGTCAGCTGTGTCTGTAGCTGTGTCCTGTAGTGTGTCTGTAGCTGTGTCTGTACTTGTCTGTAGCTGTGTCTGTAACTGTGTCTGTAGCTGTGTCTGTAGCTGTGTATGAACTGTGTCCAGGGGGGGGGTCTGTAACTGTGTCTGTAGCCTGTGTCTGTAAGCTTGTGGTCCTGTAGCTGTGTCTGTAGATTGTCTGTAGATGTGTCCTGTAGCTGTAGCTGTGTCTGTAGGCTAGTAGCTGTGTCTGTAGCTGTGTCTGTAGCTGGTCTGTAAGCTGTGTCTGTATGCTGTGTCTGTAGCTTGTGTCCTGCAGCTGTGACTGTAGCTGTGTCTGTCAACTGTGTCTGTAGCTGTGTCTGGTACTGTGTCGTTAACTGGTGTCTGTAGTGTGTCTGTAGCTTGTGTCTGTGGCTGTTGCCGTAGCTGTGTCTGTGTTGTAGCTGTGGTCTGTAGCTGTGTCTGTAAACTGTGTCTGGTTAATTGTGTCTGTGGTCTGTAGCTGTTGTCTGTGGCTGTGACTGTAAGCTTGTGATCTGTAGCTGATAGCTGTAACTGTGTCTTGTCAGCTGTGTCTGTAACTGTGTCCCTGTATACTTGTGTCTGTAGCTGTGTCTGTAGCTGTTCTGTAGCTGTGTTCTGTAGCTGTGTCTGTAAGCTGGTGTCCTTAGCTGTGTCTGTAGTGTTCTGTTAGCTTGTGTCTGTAGCTGTGTCTGTAGCTTGTGTTTGTATCGCTGTGTCTGTAGCTGTGTCTGTAGCTGGTGGTCTGTAGCTGTGTCTGTACCTGTGTTCTGTGGCTGGTAGCTGGTGTCTTGTAGCTGTGTCTGTAACTGTGTCTGTACTGTGTTCTGTAGCTGTGTCTTGTAGCTGTGTCTGTAGCTTGTGTCTGTAGCTGTAGATGTGTCTGTAGCTGTAGAATGTGTCTGTGCTGTAGCTGTGTCTGTAGCTTGTGTCTGTAGCTGTGTCTGTTAGCTGTGTCGTAGCTGTGTCTGTAGCTGTTCTGTAGCTGGTCTGTAGCTGTGGTCTGTAAGCTGTGGGTTGTAGTGGTCTGTAAGCGTGGTCTGTAGCTTGTCTTGTAGCTGTGTCTGTAAGCGTGTCTGTAGCTGTGTCTGTAGCTGTGTCTGTTCTGTGTCTGGTAAGCTGTGTCTGTAGCTGTGTCCTGTAGCCTGTGTCTGTAGCTGTGTCATGTTGTCCTGTAGCTGTGTCTGTAGCTGTGTCTGTAGCTGTGTCTGTATCTGTGTCTGTATCTGTGTCTGTAGCTGTGTCTGTGTCTGTAGCTGTTACTGAGTCTGTCTGTGTCTGTAGCTGTGTCTGTGTTTGTAACTGTGACTGTGTCTGTGTCTGTGTCTGTAGCTATGACTTGAGGTAGGTAGGCAGGTTCAGGTGCGGACGTGCTGTCCGCCTTACCTCATATCCCGGAGCCGGCGGACCTGCTGAATGCATTTGTCTGCCGTGTAGTCAATCTCCTCCTCGGTGGTGAAGCGGCCGATACCGAACCTGCAGCCAGAGCATCACGGCGTCACACACGCACAGACACACGTACGCACGCGCACACGCACGCACGCGCACCCACACACCCACACATCGATGGGGCCAGTTTCCAGTATGAATAACAGGCAACAACCCCGCCGTTTGTATAGGAATACAAACGGTGTTGCCTGTTATTTATATTTATTAACCCCGCATTGGCTGAGGTCTCATCCGAACAACATTGGCTGGGGGGGGGGCGTACCCCCCCCCATATGGTTTATTTGGGAAGTGCATTGAGTGAAGCTCACGAGCAATGAGTGCGAGTGATTTGGTTCTAAACGGCACAAGCTATTTCGGCCTTATAAGGAAACAGAATGGGTGGCAAAAAGAAGCAAACACCTGACGAGATTCAACGAGAATTGCGTGTCAGGCCACGAGCATTCGACGTCCGATTGATATCGGAGTAAAACGGTGATGAGACAGTCAGTCAGTGGCTGGACAAAGTCGCGCTGATTTGTGATCTACGAGGAGTTGAAGATTTGACTGAGGTCATACCATTACAGGAAATAGTTCACCTTCAACATGGGTTTTGAACTGAGATAGTGCTATCTCACAAAACTGCTCAGTTTTGTAGCCCGTGTTGAAAAACCCCTGACTGCAAATTTTCTGGGCTGAAAGGGCTCTCCAGTAGGGTGGGTCGTCACTCTAGGATCCATGGGAGACAGCGAAATTATATGGCGCTGATTCATTAAATTATGATTGAAGAGCAAAAAGTCGCAAACAAATCCATATGGTACGCGCGAATGCAATTTTGCGCAGCGTTCAACGCCTTCCTTTTTAACATTAGCGCGACGGCCAGCGCCGCCCTGGCGGCCATCTGCGGGAACTATGTCGTCCGGCTGTTGTTTGTTGGCTTATGGGTATTTTTTGAAAGTCAACCCTGTACAAATGTCAAATATTCGTATTATCGAATGTCAATGCTTTCAATGTATGCAGTGTATGAATTTATCTAGAACACGCGCACGAAATGCAGCCTAAAAATGTGAGAAAGAAGGGAATCACCTCCCATGAATGACTCGTTTGCATCTGCATATCAGACGGACAGCACCTTATCTGGCCTGAATATCTGAGGATGCAGTGGATGATACTCAGCGGCCAGCGCAAACAGTCTGCTACCAGGTTTGAATACTACGGTTGACTGTCCTTTAATGGTTCATTTAATACCGTTTAAATGACGGTGGAGATGGATGCGCTTGTTTGCGATAGAGTAAGTTGGGCAAAATGAACTATTCATTAAACGATTTTGGGCCAGGAACGGTGCTAAAATAGCCTGCCTGGAGAACATATTATTGTTGGAAATGCAGTGGTGGGCAACAGTCCTTTTAACACAAGCGAACTAGATGATGATAGCGTGGACTATTGCGCAGTGGCGTGCGAAGAAACTCACAAAGGCGAGAAAGCCTTCCGCTAGTAGGCTGCCTCCCGCTGGCGACGCCGGACCGCTGACCAGCCTCCGGCCGTCCCACAACCAAACCTCGATCAAGGGAAATAAAAAAGAAAAAAGAAAAGAAAAGAGGAGCAGCACCTAATCGACAGGGGCGCAGCCAACATGGGCGAAAATTGTGCAGAAGTGGCGTCTCCCCATGTTCACTTGCTCGACGTGCTTTTAACATTTTGTGGGGTGGCGTCACTGGCCGGAGGGGCGCCGCATGGGCGCCTCGTTGCATGGGCAACGAGGCGCCCACGCTGATCCAGACGCACAGGTGAATCAGCGTGCGTCTGAATCGCACCTGGGCGCTGATTCAGACGCACAGGTGCGGGCGTGGGCGGCCACGCAACTTCCAGCAGTCGTGAGCAGTCACAGGAGGAACGTCACGCAGGGAGCAGATCCGCCCTGTCGAAGAATCTTCGAAAGTCTGGCGCGGCGATCAATCCAGTTTTTACAAGAGGGTCGGGCCAGCTCGCCCCCCCCTCCATCGACCCGCCGCACGCAGACGCGCCCTGTCGGGTGCAAGAAGTTAAAGGCCATAATTTGCACTCCCTGCGCTGACTTGCAGCAGAAGCTTACACCAATCTGGTGGACTGGGACTCGGATCTGATCACGGAGCCACCGCTGATAAGCCTCAGCGATGTAGAGCTTGGAAGCCCTCGGAGCGCACCGCTGTAGGTACCCTCGTGCTCTATCCACACAGTCGTTGTAGAACAAGCTGTGAGGGTGGTAACGGATATGGTGACCATAGTGGTCGGGGAGTCACAGGGCATGACAGAAGCCTGTGGTCGACTTTCAGGCCACCGTAACATTGCTTCAAGCCGTCACAAGCAAAAAGCCTTTATCGAGAGCCTGGACTGGTTTGTAGAATAGTCAGGGAAATGTCCTACCACCAACAGTGAATTAATGCATGAAGTATTGCGCGGAGTCACACTAGAGTTTTACTCCCCCCCCCGTTTTAAAATTAGCGACCGTTAAAACACTTAATTTACATTATATTATCACATGATTCATTACCGTGGACCAGTCCGTAAAGATTCTCCACCCGTAACTCAAACAGTATTAAATGAACCCTCAGAAGACGAACATCCGAGTATTCAACTGGGATAAGCAATGCCTGTTGTGCTGACCGCTGAGCATCCACCACTAACCCTCGACATTAGGCCAGATTTAGGTGTTATTCGTCTGATGTGTGGATGCAAACGAGTCATTCATGGGGAGGTGATTATCATTTTCTGCACATTTTAGGCGCGTTTCGTGCGCGGTGTTTCGTAAGATATAATTCATATCCTTTTGGCCTTTACAATTGAAACCCAATTGACATTCGAGAATAAGAATATGAATTTGACAGGGTTTTACTTAAAAAAGATCACAGCCCAACAAACAACAAAGTTGAAGGACATACGTAGGCTGTAAGGTAAAATGTGTATAATTCAATACCTAAAGTAGTGAAGAAAAACAATAAAACACTAACAGAATATAATGAAAGTTTTGCTACAAAGTGCTTATTTGCGTTTTTCCTAATATAAAATTTGGTTTAACCACGGGCATCATGGAGACATTGATGAAGCAGGTCCGTTATCGACATTTGTGTCCCTGGCCGTGAAAATTCACCAGCCAAAAATTTTAGCGAAAAAACCCCTTTCCGGCGGGGGGGGGAAGTTGATAATGAGGACACAATGGCTTTAACAAATGTTTGGCAGTGGATTCAGCGGTTCAAAAAAGTAAAAGTAGCCTAAGACAAGCCTCGATCTGGAAGACCAGTGACTGTCGCCACACCTGAAACGACCAAGAAGGAAGGTGGAAGACGGCGATGCTGTGGCGATCCTCATCCGCCGTAACAGCCTGATCTGAATGCCGTCAGTTTTCCACCTGTGTGGTCACTGAAGAACTTCCTTCACGACAGTGCTTTGCGACTGATGAGGAATCTGAAAGATGAACAAGAATAGGTGTAGGATCACCTGCAAGGAATTATTCGGGCGGGATTTCGGCGGTTGGGTGGAGCGATGGAGAAAGTGCGTGATGGTAAACGGTGACTGGGTGGAGAAACATGTTGTGGGGCCTAGAAGCTGGATGAAGAAATATGGTCCAATACGAGAAAAGCATTTTGTAGAGGAAATTTCAGATATCAATTTGGGTGTTTTACCCATGTCGATCAAACCAAAATTTGAACTGAAATACAGATGATTTTACGTTACTTATTGAACAGCCCCTCGTAAGTTTCCGCAATGGCCGCCAGGGCGGCGCCTGGCAATGCGCTAGTGTTAACGAATGGAGGGCGGAACGGCTCGCACAAATTGACTCGCGCGTACCAATATTGATTAATTTTGCGAAAGTTTTGGTCTCAATAAATGTTTATTGAATCAGCGCCCAATATAATTTCGCTGTCTCCCCTTGCTTTGCAAAAAAAAGTTCCTCAAAGACCCCAGTCTACTCTCCAGAGAATATATTTGACTTTTTTGTCGAAAGGAATGTCAAGATGTGGGCTCACACACCTTGGCAGAGCTATACAGTAATCTTTACGCGACTATACATCGAATCTGATTGGCTGAGCCACGTTTGACGTTGAGGAGAGTACGCATATAGTTTTGATGAAATTAACAATTTACGTCTTCTGTCCTGAATCGGCGCGATGCATGGCTATTTTTGACATTATGAAAAGAAGTTGTATTTGAAAATACAATCAAATTGTGTTTAAAAAAAAATCAGGTGAACTATTTCCTTGAAGACTCACTGGCGATGCGTTTACCGTCTACCAGCAGCTGATTCAGCAGCTGACAAGCGAGACGCGGAAAAGATAAAGGCTGCGCTACTTACAGCTTTTGCAGATGACGCTTTCGTTGCGTACGCAAAGTTAACCCGCGAGATACTGGGGGTGAGGGGGCTATGTATAGCCCCTGTCCCGTTATTCTGCAATATCTCCTAAACGAACATCGGTATCGGGGGGTCCAAAGTCGTATGGTAGCATGGTCGTGACTTCTCTTACTTGCCCATAGGGCTACATGTTAAAAGGCCACTTTTCAAGCCAAGTTTTCCAAACTTTCTTCAAGGAAATATATCAAAGTTGCATCATAGAAATAAAGGTTGAGCGTATATATTTCTATTTTTGGGATCAAAATGTCAAGCCCAACCAACGGTTCTCGAGTTATTAGCCAAAGTACTGCATCGCGGCCGCCCGCCGACTACTTTTGTCAGTACCAAGATGGCCGCCGTCATAAGACAACTCGGCCAATGGAGGTCGCAAGGGACAGACGCTTACCATTACGCTGAATATAGAAAGTTGTGATCGAAAACAAAAGCGCCATAACATGTCGCAAGTATTGATGCAGCCATATCCTGCGGGTGTATTATTATAATGTATTTAGTGTATTTCTGTTATTGCTAGTGTATAGTGTATTGTAGTGTATTTCTAGTGTATACCAAAACAAACTTTGGAGTACCCAGTGTATAGTGCCCTGATCGGTATCGTCACCAAACTTTCAGTACCTTATCCCACATCAATGACACATTCTGCCCGATGGAAAAAGATTCTCAATTGTGATACACCAAACGACAGGTAATAAGTTGGGCTATCAAACTGCTATCTCGGATTTGTGAAATTTGCTGAAACTTAAAATTTTGAGAAATCCATTCATTTTTTGGTGTTAAAAAATAAATAAAAAAGCTCGAATTTTCAAAAAAACGGAATATATATAATTGAGATGATCACAATGAATGTGTGTAGCAAGTTTGAAGTCAATATCTTCAAAAGTGACTGAGTTACAACCTTTCAAAGACAAAATTAGAACACCTTTACTGTGTAACAATACGTAAAAACTGCATTCCCGTTTTTTGCTTTTTTCTTCAGTTTATATGGAGAAAAAATGTTTTAAAGACATTTTTGGCGTTCTATTCGATAAACCAACCCATAAACATGTGTTACAACTCATAATGACCGTAATCTTCAGTTTGACCTCGTCACCTCGGATGACCTTAACCTGATCCAAGGTCAAAGTTAGCTAAGAATTGTAGTTAGAAGTGTCAGTCAGATGCACGAATCATACCGATCTACCAGCTTATTATGCGTTTAATATCGCATTTTTGCGCGACAATGCCGACCACCGGACTTTGACGCCACGGGCAAACGTTTTTTCTTTGACGTGACCTGTGACGTCATCGGTGACCCTGAGGATAACAATATTAGGTTTCCTTCTAGAAATTTGATAGGGCTATCGAATGCCGTTCGAATTTTTAAGATCAATCGAGTAGTTTCGGACATAGGAGGGGGGCTATAAATAGCCCCCCCCCCTCCCCCCCAGTAAGTCGCGTTACAGAATATACCCCAGTAACTCGCGAGTTTATGGAGCGCAAACTTAACGTGAATCAGTCGGTTGACGTCTTCGTGACCAATTTGAGAAGGTTGTCTGCGGTTTTTGGTGGCATAAGTGATCGAGGACTGGCATGTGCGTTTGTTGCGGGTCTACCGGAGACGGCACGCCAGGTTTTGAGTGCCGGGTGCCGAGTCGAGTCGCTCCAGCTGGACCAGCTGCTCGCGCGGGCGCGCGCCGTACTAACAGACACGAGCGATTGTGGTGCCATCGCTGCTGTGACACGAAATCCGCCCATCGCTGCTGAGGCGGTGAGAGGGGGATCTGATGCCCACAGGAAACTTCAAGGTGCGGGTGGTCGGCGGTGCTTTGTGTGTGATGGTTACAACCATCTTGCTGAGATAAAACCATCTTACCGAGAGATTGTCTGCTGAGGAAATCAACCTTCCAGAGGCGCGAAGAACCGATGTGTTTTCACTGCGGCGGTGCACACTTTGCCCGGGATTGTCGGGGAGACTGCGTGGGAGAGGAGGGATCAACGCCTCTCCAGACAGTCGTTAATGACGGCGCTTCCTACGGTTGAGGTCAGCCTGAACGGGGTGAAGCATAGAGCGCTTGTTGATTCGGGATGCTCTCAATGTATTTGTGAGGTTTCTTGCTGTGCTCAGTGGCAGAGGTGGAACGTAGACTTGGAAACTATCGGCGGCCAGAAAATGCACTGTTTGGGAAGAGGTAGAGTGCAGCTGCGAGTCCACGGTACTGGCGAGGTGTCGGTAGGGGTAATAGGTGTTGATAGAAGTCCACTTGGGTATAAGTTCATTCTTGGTATGAATGGCATAGAGGCGCTGGGGGGCGTGACTATCCGTGATACCCAGCACGTGCAGTTCGGCGGCCCGGCGTCGAGGCCGGTCTGTGGCGCCGTGCATCTGCAGGTGAACGGGCGTTCGTCTGTGGTTACAAGCAGCGTGACCAGCGAGCCATCAGTAGTTGAGCTTCCGGTACCAGCAGGGCCTGCAGTGGTGTGTGATCGGAGAGTGGAGCAGATTTGTGTCGACGGGGAAGATTTTCGGGCCGTGTACGATCCGGAGCAAAACAGATGGCTGGCAGAGTGGAAATGGTCGGAGGAATCTGGACCGAGCGAGATACGCAACCGAGTGCACTCGCATTCGGTTCCGAGGGATCACCGTGACAGATACGAGGCAGAGCTGAAAAGGTGGATTGACGAGGGATGGCTTGTTCCTTACGACGCGTCTGAGTTCGGGGAGCCAAAGGGGTTAATACCGCTGATGGCAGTCGTGTAGGAAAAGAAGCAGAAGGTCACCCGTAATGGATTACAGGGAATCGATTGAGCACATTGAGGCGTACACGGCGGATGCAGATGTTTGTGCGGAGAAAATGAAGACTTGGCGGATGATGGGAGTGGATGTTACAGCGCTAGACCTGAAAAGCGCGTACCTACAGATTCATGTCGAGAAATCGCTAGGGTGCTACCAGACGGTCATCTTTGAAGGGAAACGGTGGGCTTTAACACGCATCGGTTTCGAAATAAACGAGGCGCCACTCGTTTTGAAGGCGATAATAAATCGGGTACTATCTTTGGACGCTTCGGTGCATGAAGGAAGGAACGATCAGTTTCGTGGATGACATTCTAGTGCAGGAAGACGTGGTCTCGGCTGAATACGTGCAACAGCATCTGGCGAAGTTCGGGCTTCTGACGAAGGATCCAGAGCATGTGAGTGACGGGACGCGTCTTCTCGGACTGACGGTGTGGAGAGAGAAAGACAAGCTCATGTGGAGGCGTGGCGCGGAGGCTGGACGAAGATGCCTGTTCAGCTGAGTCGGCGCTCTGTGTTCTCGGCAATGTGTGGAAGCGCTCGGTCATTTCCCGTCTGTGCTGGTTACAGGTCGCCACGGCGGTCATTAACCCGCCATTGGCTGGGGGGGGGGGGCGAAAAACGTCCCCCCCATCAGGGATTTTGACAAATATGCTCAACACACGAGCAGCCTATCAAGCGCCAAACTTCGGTACCTTATCCTTCAATTAATTTGGCGTCTTCAAATGCAATCTTAATAGAAAAAAAACGTCGGATTTTTTACGAAGTTTTATCGAATTGGGTAGTGGACGTCACTACACACCACTTTGGCGCAAATATCAGCTAAGCTCTAACAGGCTGTAAATAGACCATTCCTAAGCAAAATGCAATTCAATAAGGTCAATAGATAGCAAACTGCAAGGGGTAGAAAATGGCTATCTCGGATTTGTGAAAATTTTGGATTTTGACCCACAAAAAAACATTTTTTTTTAAATGCCCACAAAATCAATATTTTTAAAAATTTCAAAAAAACGGAAGATATGTAAGAGAACCACATATTTACATTACCCAAACCGAATTTCAAAGCCATATCTTCTATTTTTGAATCACTGATTGCTTCCCAAGTATGAATTACCTCATGCGTCACTTTTTGAAATACGTTTTGGGGGCTTTTATCGACCAGATACATACAAATAAATGGTACCACTGTGTGCTTGAGTCAAAACGGATGATATGAATGCATTTGTAATTTACATCTTATATATTTTCAAATTTGACCTCTATGACCTGCCTTGACTTATATCGGGTCAGATTGAAAATGGCTGCTAAACGAGTTATTGTGTAATATCCCCATTAAAACATGGTCGCATGATCTCTTGCAATAGTGATCGCTGATTTGACCTGACCTTTGCTGACATTTTCACTTTGGCTTATACGAGAGATGCCACTGAATTGAGAGCACTTTAATCGATTTTCGTCTCAATATAACGGCTTTGGAATGGAAGTAATGGCTCAAAAACTAAATAACTACCATTTAACCTTTGACCTTGACTGTGACCTGACATTGACCTTATTTATAAAATTGAGATACGCTTAAGAGTGATCTCTTTGAGAGCTTTCGATTGCCGTCTTGCGCGTCTCGCTGAGATTATTGGTTCGGGAGATAACGAGGGCGTTCGGCTGAGACCCCCCCCCAGCCAATGGCGTTCGGCTGAGACCCCAGCCAATGGCGGGTTAAGCGTCGAGCAAATGTTGTCACGCAGAGCTGGGACGAGCCGGTTTGCTGTGATCACGTCCGATCGTTCTTGGCGGAGGTGAAGACTCGAGTCGCGCAGTGTGATCCGGTGCGCGGACGCTGGGATGTTTCAGACGAGAAGGCTGTGTCCGTTTTTTTTATAAATAAATTTAGTCCCAATGCTTTGTATGGATGGCTTTCCGAGGTCAGGACCCACGCTAAGCAAAGCTTGTTGCGCTGGTCCTGACCTCACCACCCGATCGCACAATTCCTGTTGGCCGGCTGAATTTAGAAACGAAATTTTTCGTGCCCGACATACCTGGGCACGGTTCGCCCCACTCACTGACGTCACCTGGCCTTGAGTGCGACCGCTGCCACCGGCCGCAGACCATCCCCGTCAGGAGCAAGCAGCGAGCGCCGAAGCGACTCGAACCCGGGCTGCCACTACCGGGATAAGTCAGAAGTCCAGCGCTCTCCCACTGAGCTACAGGGGCGGACATGGTTGATGCCAGTTCAATTGCCATCGGTGTGGTGCTCGAGGTAGATGGAGACAATGTGGAAGATGCGCCGTGGCTTCGCAGCAGCGAAGTGACCCACATCAATATGGCGGAGTTGGACGCGGTGGTGAAGGGATTGAACATGGCGCTGGCGTGGGGCTTCACTGAGCTGGTTCTTTATACAGACTCTGCAACAGTCTACCGCTGGATCCCTGACGGTTTGACGGGTAAATCCAGACTGAAGACCAAAGCGGCATCAGAGAAGTTGATCCGGAGACGCGTTGGAATAGTGACATCACTGTCATTTACAACATGACACCTAGGGATGGCAAATATTCCGGCTCTGCGCCATGCAATGTGCTGTACAAATACGAAATTTTAAGGAGAGGTGAGCGGAACCCGGTACCCGAGGAGACACGACGAAATCCGGCAACAAACAAGTACGCAGTGGGCGACTACGTTTGGGTGAAACCTCCAAACGTGCGCTGCGACGCCCAGTTTAATCGCGGCGTTGTGACTGGTGTTGTGTCGGAGCTGGCGGTGGAGGTCGGTGGTGTTCTGCGACACGTGCGTGATCTACGACCGCCAGCTGCACGAGACGTGACCCCGAGTGTCACAGAGCTACCGGAGAGTGCCACAGCTACCGGCGAATAGAAACCATTGTGGACCACATCTGCAGCCGTAAACGCGACTGTCGGGTGTGACGATGTGCGACGCTCAGAGCGCACTCGACAGCAACCTGATCGAATGAGATATCAGTGAAGAAATTGTGTGCATGCGTTTGTGTGTTTGCCTGGAGTTTCGTGGTGACTGAGGTCAGGGGAGTGTGGTATATTTGGGAAGTGCATTGAGTGAAGCTCACGAGCAAAATAACTTGAATGTGGCAAAAATGTTACTCGAGGCGGAGAGCTGCAGCGGGAGTGCGGGTTGAGGGGAAAATACGGGGATTTGTTTAAAGATATCTGGAATGAGATATCGTTGTAATATGAACTTAGAATACATCAGGGCGCGAGTGATTTTGTTCTAAACGGCACCCCCTCGTTATCATCCGAACCAATAACCGCAGCGAGACGCGCATGGAACAGTTGGATGAGCTTAGAGCAACTTAGAGCAGCTACGGGAAAGACCAGAGGAGGTTAGAGGCAGTTGGAGGTGCGACGGGAACAGACCCTATGTGTGCTCCCTACTTAAAAAGGTCATTTGACCTCGATTGCAGCGCCACCTAGTTGCGTACGCTGGAAGATGCATAAGGCCTGTTCTCGTGGCGCCTCTAACCGGCAACCGCCTCTAGCCTCCTCTAAGTTTGTCCAACTGCAACTGCTTTTTGCTAAAGAATACGACTGGAGCAAGCTGGAGCAACTTGAAGGTTGGAGGTGCGACGGAAACATGTCAATAGTGAAGCGACTGTACATTTTGTCTACAATCACTAGCGCTATTCAGTATCAATAGCGGCGCCGTCTCCAAACGGCTGGACGAGCCCTAGCGCTACCTATAATATATACTCAGCATTTACTTGTATGCAACCAAGCGAAACTCTAAAAATACTATAGTATCCCCCTAATGCTGGAATGGGGCAGATTACCCCGTGTCTTACCCCAGGTTACCCCGTGTCTCACCTCAGATTACCCTGTGTCTCACCTCAGATTACCCAGTGTCTCACCTCAGATTACCCTGTGTCTCACCTCAGATTACCCAGTGTCTCACTCCAGGCTACCCTGTGTCTCACCTCAGATTACCCAGTGTCTCACTCCAGGCTACCCTGTGTCTCACCTCAGATCTGTGTCTCACCTTAGATTACCCAGTGTCTCACTCCAGGCTACCCTGTATCTGATCCCGAGCTTTCAGTCACCTGATGCTGGAGTGTGCCAACTCCTCGTCGGTGCCGATGGCCCGCAGCACATAGCTGGGCTCGAGCGACGCGCTGGTACACGCGCTGCCAGACGACAGGGCCACGTCTTTGAGCGCCATCAGCAGACTCTCACCTGCAGTCCGCGGCACAGTCAGTCATACGGAGCAGAGCAGAGAGACAGCCAGCTGGGCAACACGACAGAGACTCCGCAGCGGGCACAACGGAGATTACAGGACGGGACCGGCTCCTCACACGGCAGATATCCGCCTACAGCTGACATGACAAACGCCAGCTCTCACTCCTAGCTAGGCAATACGCCACGCTCAAATGGTACAGAGCGGATAAAGCGATACAAGTAAAGTAGAATTTCACATACCAGCAAATAAACATTAATTAAAAAATGCAGGCGAACAATACAACAATACCATGCTAGACATTAGAGGTGTCACTTTTCAGGGTTGTAGCTACCCGACCAGACCCGCAAATCCACTTCAACTACCCACCACTACCCACATGACCATATAGGTTGCCAGCTCCCCGCAAGTACCAATTTGCATTTAATACAATTTGCTATCATTATATCTGCCACTTAATAACTCCTTTTTCACTGCTTAACTGTTTTTGTTGGTCTCTGCTCACTTACTAAGGTGTTTTTATTTGATCAAGCACCCTAATTCTCATCAAAATCCCTATTTTCCAATTTATGAAAATTATGCTACCCGTCAACTACCCACTTCATCTAAATGATTGCATCTGCTACCCGCAACTACCCACGTGGGTAGTTACTACCCACATCTGGTGGGTAAGTGGATAGAAAAGTGGCACCTCTACTAGGCATCTAAAGCACACCAACGCATACTTCTCTGAGAAAACATTACAAGACACTTATGTATTGCAAGAAACATTACCCAGTGGGTTGAATAACGTCATATGAGAGAAAGCAATATCAATGTAAGCAAAACTAAAGTGTATAAACATGAGCTGACAATATATAAATAGGCACTAAATTTTCCCAGTCACTCATTTTTGATTGAACATATAGGTATAGGTCAAAGAGAGGTAACATAACTGACCTGACCTTAGGTCAACAATATACATTTTTGTAGCAAAACTATAGTCCTTGACGACCTGATACCTATCATGATTTAAAACTTCAATGCAATTGGTTACTTAGTTTGTCACTTACGCCACTTTGAACTACTTGGAGGTGGGTTCACTGAACCTGCCCCGGAGTTGCGACCCACGGTTGACCTTGACTGAACAATTGAATGCGTAAAAGGTCAATTATAAGGAACGCACAACAAAACGACAACGCCGCCGACGGTCTGTATTCACTGTTGCTCGCGTCGGCCGTCGCGCCGCACATATCACCATTCATCAATAAGCCCTTACGAAACCAATAGATTTGTAAGAGATCTGCGGGACGGAGGTACTTATCTTGTTTGGTCACGTGAGTAGAAATTATTATTGTCCAGTCGACAGTTTTTAAGATTTCTCATACCTCTCTTTTGGGTTTACATGTTAAATGTCCTGTTCAACAGTGCAGAATAAGAGTGCAGAAAAAATGTTATTCTGCATTGTTATTCTGCACTCTAGAAGCTCTTTCATTAGGAGACTTTAACATTTTTTTACTACCGGTATGAGAAATACCTTTCTGGAACTCTTGCTGGTCATGGACTGACCAGGTCTCGGTGGGTTCAAAAAAGATTTGGCACTCGACTTTCGGTCTCGTCAGCCAAATCATTTTTAACACCTCGACTGGCAGTCATTTCCCAGCATCGTTCAGAAATATATATTCCCAAAACTATGATACAAAATCCCAAGGGGCCCAAACAGGTTTAGAGCTCAGAAATTTGCAGCCGGGCACGCTCTGGCTCACCCTCGAGTCTCGACGTAGGCCAAGGACAGGTTGAGGCTCTGGCTCACCCTCGACGTAGGCGAACGACAGGTTGACACAGCCGGGGTAGGTGTGCTGGCCGTCACCGTTGCGGATGACGTCCGGCAGCGCGCATTGTATCTGCTCCACCAGCCGGTCTGAGAGCGCCTTCACCCGGCGCGTGTCGAACTGCGGCAGAGGAGAAGTGCGTCAGACAGGGCCGGACGTCAGTCACACAGGGCCTCCGTCAGACAGAGTAGGACGTCCGTAACACAGGTCCGGACGTCCGTCAGACAGAGGACGTCCGTTACACAGGGCCTCCGTCAGACAGAGTAGGACGTCCGTTACACAGGGCCGGACGTCCGTCAGACAGAGTAGGACGTCCGTTACAGAGGGCCGGACGTCCGTCAGAGTAGGACGTTCGTCAGACAGAGTAGGACGCATAGGCGTAGGAGCAGTGGGGGCATGACCCCCTCACTTTTCGGCATTTTTTTTGCTAAAATATTGTATTTTGCTTGGTGTGTAAATCTTTGATAGCAAAAGGTTCGCAAGGACAGTCCAAATGTGCAAATAATTATATGGGGTTCCCTCAAAATCATAGTTCCAAAGCTGCATCAAGAGATCAAAGTTGCACTGACCCCCCCCTCACTTTTCGTGACGTGTCTGGACTAGAACGTCCGTCAGACAGGACCAGACGTCCGTCAGACAGGACCAGACGTCCGTCAGACAGAGTAGGACGTCCGTCAGACAGAGTAGGACGGTCCGTCAGACAGAGTAGGACTCCGTCAGGAACAGGACCAGACGGTACCGTCAGACAGAGTAGACGTCCGTCAGACAGAGTAGACGTCCGTCAAGACAGAGTAGGACCGTCCGTTCCAGACAGGACTAGACTTCCGTCAGACAGCGTAGGACGTCCGTCAGACAGGACCAGACGTCCGTCAGACAGGACCAGACGTCCGTCAGACAGAGTAGGACGTCCGTCAGACAGCGTAGGACGTCCGTCAGACAGGACCAGACGTCCGTCAGACAGGACCAGACATCCGTCAGACAGGACCAGACGTCCGTCAGACAGAGTAGGACGTCCGTCAGACAGGACCAGACGTCCGTCAGACAGGACCAGACGTTCGCAGACAGAGTAGGACGTCCGGCAGACAGGACCAGGACGTCCGTCAGACAGAGTAGGAGTCCGTCAGACAGGAACCACAGACGTCGGCAGACAGAGTAGGACGTCCGGCAGGACAGGGACCAACGTCCGTCAGTGACAGAGTAGGACGTCCGTCAGAACAGAGTAGGACGTTCCGTCAGACAGGACCAGACGTCCGTCAGACCCAGAGTTAGGACGTCCGTCAGACAGGACCAGACGTCCGTCAGACAGAGTAGGACGTCCGTCAGACAGGACCAGACGTCCAGTCAGACAGGACCAGACGTCGTCAGACAGGACCCCGACCGTCCGTCAGACAGGGACCAGACGTCCGTCAGAAGAGTAGGACGTCCGTCAGACCAGCGATAGGGACGTCCGTCAGGACAGGACCAGACGGTCCGTAGACAGGACCAGACATCCGTTCAGACAGGACCAGACGTAACCGTCAGACAGAGTAGGACGGTCCGTCAGGACAGACCAGACGTCCGTTCAAGACAGGGACCATGACGTCCGTCAGACAGGACCCAGAGTCCGTCAGACAGAGCTAGGACCAACTCGGTCCGTCAGGACAGAGTAGGACGTCGTCAGACAGGACCAGACGTCCCGTCAGACAGAGTAGGACGTCCGTCAGACAGGCCAGACGTCATACGTCAGACAGAGTAGGACGTCCGTCAGACAAGGACCAGACGCTTCCGTCAGACAGCGTAGGACGTCCTCAGGACAGCGTAGGACGTCCGTCAGACAGGACAGACGTCCGTCAGACAGGACCAGACGTTCCGTCACCCCCCCTTCCCCCTGACAGAGTTAGCGACGTCCGTCAGACAGGACCAGACGTCCGTTCAGACAGGACCAGACGTCGTCAGACAGAGTTAGGACGTCCGTTCAGACAGAGTAGGACCGTCCGTCAGACCAGAGTAGGACGCCGTTCCAGACAGAGTAGGACGTCCGTCAGACAGGACAGAGTGTCCGTCAGACTAGGACCAGACGTCCGTCAGACAGAGTAGGACGGTCCGTCAGACAGGTAGGGACTGCTCAGACAGGGACCAGACGTCCGTCAGAGGACCAGGGACGTCCGTCAGACAGCAGTAGGACGCTCCGTCAGACAGGACCAGACGTCCGTCAGACAGGACCAGACGTCCGTCAGACAGAGTAGGACGTCCGTCAGACAGAGTAGGACGTATGTGCCCCCCAATGGACACTTATTCACTAAAAAATGGTCGGCGACGTTCCTTTTTGCGACTTTTTGGGGGCCCTGCAAAATATAGTGGCCTAAATCCGGAGATTTTATTTTCGCGACATTCTTTTTTCGGCGGGGCCCTTGACTTGCAGGGCGCGGCCCCTGGGATGCCGTGCCCCCTTGTCGAAGGTCTAGCTTGCGTCCTCTGCGCGCCACTAGCCAAATGTCGTGGTTCCAGTTGATTGGCCTCCAATGCTCCAAAGCGCCTGTTGTTGGCTCTGCATCCAATGAAATCCCAGAGCCGCCTGAGGGGGCACTGACTTGAGAACCTCGGAAAAAAAACTAAAGTGCCTCTGATGATGATTGGCAGTTTTGCGGGCAGACGACAACGATGGTCACATGCCCCAATGACTATCTCAGCTAGCTATCAAACATCGAACCACAACGGAGAGCCCAAGCGGCAGCACAATAAATGCAAACAGGCTGTCTGCTGCCAAGAAATCTGGAAGTCGTCACCAAGCAAGTTACCGAAGCGTAAGTCCAGAGGATCGTACACCGAAGAATCTCAGCCGTTCGGTTTCCAGCTGTGGGCAAGTTAACAGAACATGTTTCACCGTCAGCGGAGAGCCCACAAGTGAGGCACACCGATTATCTCCACCACACAGCAAATAGCATGTGTTGCGTAAGTATGCCCATTGCGCAGTCGACATAGTGTAACCTCTTCTCTCCTTGTCTTGCGTGAGAAAGATCGCCAAACTAAAGTGCTCTGAAAGCCACGCTTTGCGTGATCTTTAGATTGGGAATAGGGCCCTTCGGGCCCTATTTCCAAAGGAGGCCCATTGGCCAGGGGGCCCATTGGCCAAGGGGGCACGCACGAACCTTCAGCAGGGGACAATTGCCCCTTTTGCCCCCCCCCCCCCCTGTGTACGCCTATGGATCAGGCTAAGGTGAGACATCGCATCTCTGTTTACGGGAACGGCTCAGGCAGCAATCTAAACCGTTTGTTTATTGGGGTTTAAGAGCTACATGGGTAAATGGGTTACCAAATTACCTTGAACTGATGTCAAATTTATCAGTTGGGTCCCCATTATTATGTTTCAAAGCGCTTTGACGAGACAAAGACGATGGCGTCACAATTATTTCGTTATATTTGTTAGGTAAAATGTTATTCACGAAAAACAGCTCGGCCAAATATAGCCTTTTAGACCTTTGATGACCTCTGGACCTGGAGCCTTAACTATTGACCTTATGTCAAATCTGACGACATGTTGGCGATTGCATTTTGCTATGGCTTTCGATTGCTTTACCGTTTGTTCCTAGCTATCATAGCTGCCGAGATATTTGGGGGTTTCTGGAGCGAAGTCCTAAAACTGGAAAATCTGACCTTTAATGACCTCTGGTGTCAACTTCGATTTCAACAACTTCGATAACGGAATGAAGCATGTTATAGAGATAAAGGCGGTCAAACAAGTCGAACGAGGACATACCTTTTCGAAGAAACCGATAGACAAGAGCTTATCGATGAAGAACAAAAGAGGCAGACGGAACAGCGCGAGTAGCCCGAGCCAGAATACAATAATCCCACGGGACGAGATACATGGTCACGAACACTGTGAAAAGGACACAAAAACGGTACACCCTCGAGAGTTGGAGCTAAGAATACAGAGCAATGCAGGATGACCATTAGAGCATTTCGATTAGATCTATATCTCTGTACGATGAGCGTGACAGGGAATAGCGCCGCTGGACGGACGCTTACAAGCCACCTGCCACCTAACGGTCTGCCTTTCCTCAGACCAGTGGCACAAACACACGGTTGTCGGGAACTGCGCCGCAGCCTATTAATGGGTGTCGGCGGCGGTGCAGGACAAGACGTCACAGAGCCAGCGTCACCCGTCAGGCCGCGAGACGGCCGCGTCACCCGTCAGGTCACGGCCACAGAGACCACACAGCCGCGAGACGGCCGCGTCACCCAACACCGTGACAGTCAAAACAGTCAGCACACGCCGCGCTATTGGAAAATAGCCCACCCGTGGGGCACATTATTCGGTTTGATTGACCACGTGACACATAAAGTGACACAATTTTTATGTTAAAGGCTGCACCATCGTCGCCGATGGTTAGGTCATTCTGACCACATGAGGAGTTTCCATCACCATTTGACACTGCGACAGGTAGTCAGATATATGCCGCAGGATCCGGGAGAGATACAAATTAGCTATCCTTCGGAGAAATTGCCGTGGAATTCCCAGCATCGGAACACGGCCAGCAGATGGCTCCGCCGGCCAGATTACCGCAACTAACCACACTGCACGCTGTCTGCTGTACACTTAACACTGTACCTACGTCCTGCACTGGGTTAGTGAAAGAAACATTGCAATATTTACACAAAAGTACATTATGCTTATTTTGGAGTTTGTTATCGGTATCGTCATGGGCGTAGGAACCTATACTTTTGGGGTTGTTGTTACAACCCCAACTTTAAAAAGTGCAACCCCAATGACGAAAGTGCAACCCTAACTTAAAAAAAGAACACAAGAGCTTTCATGCCTGCAATGAAGTTATGCAGAGCAATAAAGAAGACATACTCCTCGTTGTTGTCCTTCTCATAGTTGAAGTTCGTTGAAAGCCATGGTTTTATTTGGATTTAACTCCAAATAAAACCATGGCCTGGAAATATTTGCAATCTCTACTACTTCTGCTAACCAACCGTCCCGACCCACCCCATGCTGAGCCCAGGGTCAGCACATTTTTTGACGCCTGCGCGCGCTGCGGGATGCTAGGGGAATGAAGCACGAGCAGTGTGGGACCGCGTGGCAATTATTACCGAAAACCGAGGGGGGTCGTGGCATCCACCCTCCTGTACTGGCGAGGGTTAACATCCTGGCATATATGTAAGAGACAAGTGAAATAATGAGCGATGCTATAAGCTACAATTAATTTAATGCTGTTGACGTTGTTTAACATTTTTTAGTACATAAATTAAGTCGTTGTTAAAACATAAGATTTGAGTTGAGATGGCCACGTTGTTGGATTTCCATTGAAATTAAGTATTGTAGAAGTTAAAACACCCAGAGGTCTAATCAAAAGTAAATATGAGTTTGGTTTTGACATCTGCAAAAAATAAGGCCCTAGTGTATTAGGGTAGCCTCTTAACCCGCGCGGGGTTAGGGGGGTAAATTGACCCCCCCCTCCCGTATTTCCGCAAATCACCACTGAAACGGTAAAGATAACGAACGTACAAAGTTCAGTACGCTCTCTCAGCATCAAATTTGACTGTCTTCTGAACAATTTGCATCGAAAAAATAAAGAACTTTGGGGACATAATGACGTTTGATGACGTCCATGGCAGCCATTCCTCTTGGTTGAATAACGATAAACGTTCGACTGCCATCGTAGAAAACATAGCATTCTGAGAAAATCGCGAACGTACAGTAATGAAGAAAGCAAAATTGTTCTATCTCACGAAAATGGCAAAGTTTCGGGATTCCCAAAGTTTGGGGTTTTTGACCCCCAAAACAAAAAAAAAAAACATCAGAAATTTCCCCAAAGAATTGAAAATTTTCGAGGTATTTCAAAAAACCGAAATATATATATAATAATAATATATATATATATATATTATATAGTATGACTAATAGCTATATATAAAACTAAGTGTAATGAATACCAAACCAAAATTTCCAGTAATATTTCATTTTTCAGTGACTGATTGCTCTCCAAGCATAAATTAGGTAATGAACGTCATTTTTCAAATAACTTTTCTTTTTTGACCTGATACAGATATATAAATGTCATTTTTGTGTTTATGAGACAAACTAACTCAATAAGACTGCATTGTTAATTCAATATTAGTCAGTGTCAGTTTTGACCATTAGATGAACTGATCCTGACCTTTGACGGGGTCTAATTGTAAAAATGGCTGTTTCTATCGATTTGTACGTTCAAAAATAACCCTAAAACACTGGTGTCAAAGACTTTCTTGTGACTTTTTTGTGACAGTGCACCTTTTGTGACCTACCTTGAACCTTTGCCTTGCAATTCACGTTTTACTTATGGCAATAGATGTAATACAACATTGAGAGCTTTAGTGCCGTTGATAGTCTTTACACTCAAATGATCTTAAGAATTGAAAGTATGAACCATTAACTCAATTAACTGAATTTCCATATGACTGACCGTGACCTTACATTGACCCTAACAACTTGAAAAATTTCGGGATTCATCGATTCGTTCAGTTGAGAGCTTTCGAGTTCATACCGCCTTTCACGTCTCGCTGCCGGTTATTGGTTCCGGAAGATAAAGGGGAGGGTATTAATTACCCCGTCCTGAACGCCGCGCGTTTTTCGGCTGGAACCCCTACGCCGCGCGAGGTAAGCCGATGTCGTCATCCTTTAATACAATATAATGATGATGAAAGTATTACGTATGTTATACAACCATTTGGCTATACATTACCATGACACTAGTCCATTACCATCTTGCAGCGTGAAAGGTTTTTATATTTCCCAAAATTCCTTCGTTGCACGTCATCCAGCCAAAACTAACACTATTTTTCATTAAATTGAGCACTGTCTTAGTGAGAAATATCAAAACGTGTGCAGAATCGTGTTCGGCAGCAATTACTCATAATTATGCACCACAATGCGGCGTACATTGACAACTTTCATAGAAGTGAACAGTTCCCTTTAAAAGTTGAGTCGGTTCCGCGTTTATCGGCAAAAAGGCGCTTTAATGGTACTGAAATTTCAAACATTCAAATGTCAAACACGTCCAAGAGTAGGTGCTTTCCCCGGTACTTGTCACTCGTTGAAGCACATGTGGTTTGCGTTTGCAACAGACTTAAGAATGAAATACGCTGCAATGCTGCATGACCGTTTGATAAGATTAACACAATTCAAACTTGAAGTCCTAACTGACGTCCGTCCGGTGTTGACGGTTCATATCAGCGTTCGCAATAATGGAGCCGTCAATAGTAATACTTTTCCCGTTGAGTGCAGAGTGACGCCATATATCCTACTGCATCCTTTCCACCATGCACAGGCACACTAGGCTGCCCGTTATATAAGCGAGATATGATGCATGCAACGCAACCCGTTGTAAATGGTCCCATATTAACTCGAAATGGATTATTATAGTCCCCAAAGATAGCATGAGTTATTCTCACTTTATAAACCATACTTAATTCAAAAGTAGTAATATTATTTTGAATTTTGGTTTGGTTGTGGTTTTCTTTAATGCCCATGTGGTTTTCTTTAAATGATCCATAATTTTTAATAATTTTGTTTTTTATCGTGTCGACATTTTTTCATATTTTGCTTTTTTGGGTCAAAAACCTAAATGTTAATAAATCTGAGATATTCGTTCTGTAGCTTGCCATTTTATATCAATTGACGTTACTTGATTGCATTTTGCTGTAAACATAACTTGTGTACGACCTGTTAAAGTGTAGAGAACTTTTCGTCGTCAAATTCGTGTGTAGTGACGTTACTGAATTCGTTATAACTCAACAACATTGTAAAAATGCTTCAGTTTTGCACAGACGACGTAAAAATGATGTGAAAAAAGGTAACTATATAACACGTTCATAATAACGTTATTTATTTTTGAGTTATTGGGAAAGTCTGTCAGGGTAGCGTTTTTGCCCCCCCCCCCCATTCAAGGGCGGTCTATTATTACTTTTTGAACTACCTCCCCCTAGTCAAAATTGCTTAATGCTTAGCCGAGGTCCTTCCGTCAGGCTGACAGAGGGCCCCCTCAGGCCAACAGAGGGCCTCCTCATAGCGACCGAGGGCCCCTGAGGCCGACAGAGGATCCCCTCAGACAGTCAGAGGGAACCTCTCAGCCGACAACGGGGAACTCTCAGCTGAATATCGGCGGAAGACCATAGGAGGGGGCGAAAAAGTCCCTCAGTGCCTCGTTGGTTAAGTTCATCAACTTACAATCAATGCTGGTTGTTGTATACTGCCATAGTGAGCAATGCATTGCCAAATGCCAAGGTTAAGGTTAATAAAACAGCTATTCGTTTAACATTCACTTTTTTTTTAACCCGGCTTCGTCTGTTTACTCTGGTCTGCTACTCCAAACATAGGTCTAGCAAAAGGAGACCGGGGCCTACGCCTTGGT
This sequence comes from Semibalanus balanoides, assembly GCA_014673585.1. Lineage (NCBI taxonomy): Eukaryota > Metazoa > Arthropoda > Thecostraca > Balanomorpha > Balanidae > Semibalanus > Semibalanus balanoides. The sequence continues at coordinate 34,773 of VOPJ01012272.1, forward strand.
CATAGCCCCCCACTTTTGGGTCAACATGTTTGAAACATATTTGCTTTTGCTTAATGATGGAAATTTTAGATAGCAAAAGAATGTCAACTTCAGACGAAGAGATAAAATCGGTAATTATATATATATTATAGATATATTTATAAGTATCAGTACTATAATATACTAAACATATATATATAAGTATTAGCTATAAATACATAATATATAGATGAGAGTATAAATATGTATATATATATAATAGTATACTAAATTGCTTAGGGGTGGGGGACAGGGATTTCTCTCTGACGAGATCAAAGTATCACTACCCCAAAGTTCAAAGTTCTCACTTCACTGAAAGTTTCATCGCAATCGGTTGATAAATAGGTACTTTAGTTAATCCCTAAAACCGAGGCGGTGGGGACTGGGGTGTCAATTATCACCAATCCCCAGCACTGGCAAGGGTTAAATTAATGTTGCGGAGTAATGGTCTAAAGAAACTTCCGTTACATTTGTCGCAAAGTATCGGAGTAGCGAGTAACGGAACTACTTCTATATGAGTAACGGAGTAACGAGTAACGGAACTACATTTTTTAGTAACGATGCACACCACTGACCAATAGTTTGCAAACAGTGGCTTGCGGCAGATAAATATTAAATCACTTGCATTGCTATATATTTTATAGTTAGAGTTCTGCGCCATAAAATTATAGGTGTCACATTGCTCAGCCCAGCCTCCCAGGTGCAACCCCAATCAAAATTAAGTTCCTACGCCCCTGGGTATCGTACCCCCTATGTGGACACATATTCTACCGCTGTTTGTCAATTGGTTCAATGGTGGTAAAAGTCACGTGACCGACTGACATCCATGAGAATGCCCTGAGGTGAGCTGTTCTACCCCGTATAAGTTCATTGGTTCCGCAGGCACGAGGCCGTTCTTACAACAAAAAAATCCAGTCACGGCTGCAAATAAAAAATCGAGCAACGAAAAGCAGCTGGCTGCATTTTCCATTATTATAGAAAAAAGATGAGAAGCGACTGCAAATATGTATTTTTATCCCCACCGAGCGTTCTCCGGAGAAAGGAGAGCGCCCACTGAACGCTCTCTGGCCACGCACCACTGGAGGTGACACGTGCCAAATGCAAAACGGCAAACTTTGCTTCGCAGGCCAAACAGATGGTGCCAGAGACTGTATATTTGGTGGTCTCGTACTGGTCACCACGATGGAGTGCTTATTGGGTCGGCGGTGACCTACCAGGGAGACCACGATCCCCAGGGGATCCCTGGCGGTGACCCACCAGGGACACCACGATCCCCAGGGGATCCCTGGCGGTGACCCACCAGGGACACCACGATCCCCAGGGGATCCCTGTCGGTGACCTACCAGGGAGACCACGATCCCCAGGGGATCCCTGGCGGTGACCTACCAGGGAGACCACGATCCCCAGGGGATCCCTGGCGGTGACCCACCAGGGACACCACGATCCCCAGGGGATCCCTGTCGGTGAACCACCAGGGACACCACGATCCCCAGGGGATCCCTGACTACCAGGGAGACACGATCCCAGGGGATACTGGCGGTGACCCACCAGGGAGACCACGATCCCAGCGGGATCCCTGTCGGTGAACACCAGGGACACACGATTCCAGGGATCCTGGCGGTGACCCACCAGGGACACCACGATCCCCCAGGGGATCGTGGTCCCCTGGGGTCTTTTTGACTTTAAGGACTCTGGGTGACGATCAATATTGACCTTAGCCAAAATACACATTGCACACTTCGAAGCGCATGTTCTGTAGAGATTTCGAACGCTTTTTGTCTGCGTCTTTTTACCCCTTTGAGTTTTTCTAGTCATTTTGACCCTCCACCATGGCGGAAGCTGTCTCGGAGGCCCATTCTTAACAGCTGGTAACGCTTAAGTTAGAGGTAAAACCTAACCCTATTACTGTCGAGGGGGGCCGAATCGCCCCTTGAGGTTTTTCGCGTAACAGGGTCATTCATAACTCAACTCAGAATATCTGCAAACTTGCTGGCTTTTCCTACCGATTTCATGCGCATCCGAATGGTGTACTTTTTTTCCAAATTTGAATTATTAGGAGGGGGTCCAGGACAGTTTTTAGGGGGGCGTGTTTCGCCCGTTTTGACACAAAATCTTTGATGGTTAAGCCTCATGAGAGTTGTGTGTTGAAAGAGAAGTGTTAGCAAAAACAGACATCGTAGAGCATGATTTGTTTTTTTCGAGATGGCTATCTCAAAATTTTCAACAAAATGAAATCATTTTTTTTTTTAACTTTTTTTTCACAATGATGCAAGTTTTTTTATTTTTCAGGAATTTTTCAGCAAAAAACCGGATTGAATGTTTTGAGAGAAACCATGCAAAAATAATATGTGTTGAAAGTTTCAGGTGATCATCTGATATTTGAATGACACTGATGTCAGGTCAAGTGCTAACCTTCCATATATAAATTACTGGTGAAAAATGAAAAACGAGGGTTTAATGCATCTGCATCAATCCAATTATTTTCATATCATTCGTCATCTAGGCCTTCTTGATGGAAAAAGATGAATTTTTTTAGTCAGTGACTTTTGAGGTCATTCCAAGGTCACCAACACTTTGTATCAATAACTCTGATCAAACCATCATAGAGGCTCACAAATGGTCTCAAACTGTTTGTCTCGTCATCGCGTCTTTTGATATTTGCATTTTGACGATTTACGTCCCTTGACCCGTTGGACCCGGGGTCAAATTTTCGATTTGACAATTGATATGATTCGAACCGCAATGACGAGAATAACACAGATGTTACCAAATAGTGCTGTATATACTTAAAGATAAAACGTATTAAACGCAACAAAATATTTGCTGAAAAAACAGGTTTTTTTACCACATTTGTTGCCTCTACAGTCCAAACATCACCTGAGGTCATTTCTGATGCCATACGGTGAAGAACAATTAAAACCGCTTTAACAGTAATTTTTCGGAATTCCTCCTAGCTGCCATAGTTTCCCAGATAATGGCAAAGGTTTTCTGAAAATATCATGTTTTGAACAAAAAAATTTTTGATGACGTCATTTGAACCTTGAAGATAATGACCCAAGGTCACAAAATTTGACAGAAGCAGGTTCATTTGTCGCCCTTAGTCACACACCAAGTTTCCATGTTTCCTAGCTTTAATGGCAGCGGAGATCTGAAGGGGGGCGAATAAGCCCCCCCCCCGACAGATTCGTATGCTTTTCATCCCTCCAGGAATAGGGTTAAGGTAAGTAAGAAGCAGTACCTCTTAAGTTTAAGAAATCCTGGTTTAGGAAAGAGTTGTAAAATGCATTGAATGTAATCCTCGTAGGTACATCACGAAATGTTACAAGCTCCAATAAAGTATAGAGAAGTGAGCTACAGAAGTTCTTGATTTGACTGAAGGTGTCTCCTACAACTTGACTCCTCTTTCGGTCTTGTTTGATGAAGTCAACAGGGTGAAATGACATCACAGACAAACATAGCGACGCACAGATACAGAGAAGTCGCGATGAGCGAGCGGCCGACGACAGGATGTGACGACAGTCCATCACCCTCCCCTCCCCTCCCCGACCCCCAGCCGTCATGACTGGCGCGGCAATGTTGAGGCCTCTGCGGCGGCGGCGGTGGCGGCGGGGGAGGAGCACCGCCGCCACCGCCTCTGGAGTCTGCGGCGGCGGTGGCGGCGGTGGGGAGGAGCAGGAGGTCCACTCCGCTCCTTTAACATTGGTAAATAAATGAGGTGACAACCGCGAGCAGCCTTCGCATCTTAGCCGTGTTTATCGGATCTGCTCATAAGCTATATTTGCATATCAGCTAGTATTGACCCAGCTAGTATTGACCAATCAGTCTTGTGCAAGTTTCGACGCTGATTGGTCAGTCGCGATGACGTAAAGGCGGGGGATATAGCAGAACATCATTTGCTTACGTAACGTTAACTGGAGGGTGCCGTGCACTGCAGAGGGCATAGGTGGCTAGGAGTTGTATTCCCCCCCCCCTCCTAGTTTGAGAAAACGTTGATAATGATATAAATGTATATTATATGGTATAGTTAAAAGGTCAACTTATTCTGATTCGATGTAACACGATGTATTTAGTGACGCGAGTGCGTTGCCAAGGCAGCACGTTGTGATGCGGCGCGGCGCCGGCTCGAGACGCTGTGAGAGGGAGGTGTGGTGTGGTGTGGTGTGGTGTGGTGTGCGGTGGGTGGTGTGTGGTGTGGTGTGGTGTGGTGTGGTGTGGTGTGGTGTGGTGTGGTGTGGTGTGGTGTGGTGTGGTGGTTGTGGTGTGGTGTGGCTGTGTCGTGGGTGTGGTGTGGTTGTGTGGTGCGGTGGGTGCGGTGGTGCGCGTGGTGGCGGTGGTGCGGTGGTGCGCGTGGTGCGGTGGTGCGGTCGGTGCCGGTGGTGCGGTGGTGCGGTGGTGCGGTGGTGCGGTGCGTGCGTGTGTGGTGCTGGTTGGTCGTGGTGTGGTGGTGCTGGTGTGCGTGCCGGGTGTGGTGTGTGATGTGGTGTCGTGACTGTGCGTGCTGTGCCTGTGGTGTGTCGCTGTGGGCTGGTCGGTGGTGTGCTGTGTGTGGTGTGTGTGGTGCTGCGCCTGCCTGCGGCTGTGTCGGTGCTGCCGTGCTGGCTGTGGTGTGCGTGGTGGCTTGTGGCTGCCCGCGCTGCCCGGGTGCGCGTGCCGCGTGCGCGGTCCGCGCGGCTGCGGCATCGCCTTCGTGTGCCCTCTGTGGTGCTGTGGCTGCCTCGGTCCGTGGTCGTCGATGATCGGCGCGACTGTACCCCTGCTCGCTTATTTCTTGACATTCATGAAACTAAGTTGGTCATTTCAAAATATAGCCAAATCGTGATAACAAAATCCAAGGTGAACTATTTCCTGTAATGGTCAAAAAGGACATGCTTTGTTAAAAAATGCTAATAACTTGTTAACTAATAACGATAAAGCAGTTTTTGACGCCACCATGTTCGTCTCGTCAAGGCGATTTGAAGCATGTTGATTTTTACAGGTGAGGTCAATTTGGAAATTTGACATCAGGTCAAGGTCAAGTGGTGACCCAAGTAGGTCATGTTGCATAATGACGTGTCTCGACGAGACAAACACATTGATACCATTTTCACGTCTAAATCTGTATTATGTCGAGAGTTATTGACAAATAGTGTTGGTGGTAAAAAATGACCCTGGCCTTAGGTCACCGATATCCGAAATCCGAGATAAACAAATGGGAGGTATCCATGACCTTATGACATCCTGCAAGTGTAAAATCGATCGTTCGAAAACTGTGTCTGGTCTGCATACGACCAAACACGTTTTGTAGGTGAGGCCATCACGTGACGTGGTCTGGTGACCTGACCTGAGATACACAGAGACCAAGCATTTGACATAATGTGGGTAGTTTATTTTCGAACAGGTATGTAAAAAAGACGGCGCTGCGCACCGCCGTTTTTTTGCTATGGTCGAAAAATCGGAGGGGTGGGCGGATTTCGCCCCTCCCCAGTTCCAGGACGCGTGTTAAAGAAAATAGTTCAACTTGGATTGTTACTTTCCCAACACGATTTGATTATATTAAGAAATACAACTTCTTTTCATATTGTCAAAAATAGCCATACATCGCTCCGATTCAGGACAAAAGGACGTACATTATTAATTGTATCAAAACTATATGCATACTCTCAGGCACTATAAGAAGATACAGTCATCCGTCAATTTGACCGAATCCGACTCAGGGGTGGTGACGTCACTTGGATGCCGATCCACTTAACCCAATACAAATCAATTAAAATTTGAAATTTTTGACCAGACTATATATATTAATTTTATTCAGCCAATTTACTTGAAACAAGCGGTAAAAAAAGACCAACTCAAGGTCTCATACTTATCTAATAAAATTGTGCTCCTCATTTACTCGTATTTTGATAGCGAAGGGGCAAAAGAGTTCACTCCCTCGCTTACGTTAAAAGGCCATGCAAACCGCGCCACAAATGTCGATGCACAAAAAATTATGGTCATACCTGACGTCACGTTTCTAGGAAGACCCACGTATGTCACGTTTTTCGGGCGATTAACATGCTTGGTTCTTCTTTGTCATTGGACCCCTAGCCAATAGCCTATGGCGGCTGCGGGGATCACAACTAGAGACGGCAAAAGTTGATATTTTGGGGACCCAGACCCAACCCGGTCCCAAAAGCTGAAAAATGGACCCAGTGATACCCGATGCAAGGCAAGTTTGGACCCAACGGACCCACCTAGCAAAATGTTGTCTCGCAACTAATATTGACAAACCTGCACTTTACAGTTGGTGCAAGTAAAATTACTCTTGTACTTGCAAATACATACAGTTCAGATTGACCAACAGCACAAAGAAACCTGCGTATCAGTGTTCCTTCTTTCGTAAAACCAGCATGAACTAAGTTGGACCCAGTCTGTACCCGGTATCATTTGGCGGGACCCAGTCTGGGACCAACTGGGTCCAGACTAGGTCTAGAGACCATGGTTCCTCGGGTCCACGTTCTGCCACCTCTAATCACAACCCCTGAGCTGATGGCTGTTATTAAGGCCCACGTTCTCGACATTCTTTGCCTAAGGCCCGCATTCCGTTGACAAATAGTAGAATATATTCGGCTAGAGAGCATTTTCAACCAAGAAAACTTGCAAATATGTTTTTGTAACACGGACTACAAAACTGCTAATCAGTTAAAAACCCCATGTTGAAGGTGAATCATTGCCTTTAAACTACCATCAAAATCCACAAAATACAGATTTCTCCCCGGACTTGACCCACTTCCTCGTCCAATTTCGAGGGCTGAAGGCAAGATGGGGAGGGGGACTTCAAGCCCCCAACTAAATAGGAAACTACACCCCTGTACTATTCCCTGTTTCAGTATTTGATGTGGTGGCTGTCCCAACGGCCGGCAAGAGCAGGGCTCCGCCACGGAGGGACGGGGGACGTGTCCCCCATTCTAAGCCAGGGGGATAATCCACCAGATTTCCCGGACTAACAGCCCGCTTTTTGCTGACGAGCCACGCCCGGCGACCACTCGGCTTCCCTCGATCCCCCTCATGTTAAAAGCGTGGCGGAGCCCTATGGACTGGAGCCAAAGGACGGTCAACTTTGCCGGCTCAAAATGTAAATAGTTTGAGTCGGATGGCAGTTTTGTCAACGGCATAAGCTACATCGTTCAATTGGTGACAGATTGCTATCTCAAGTTTAACAATCGGCCCGCAAAAGAGGACACAAACAGGGAGGAGCGTGCAAGTTGGCGTTACGTAATTAAATACGTATGGCGACCGGCGGGAATCACCGGGTGGTTAACTTTGCCGGCCGCGGCCCACAATTAAAAAAGTTTCAGTCGGATTACCTTTTTTACGAAGGAATCTGATTATATCACACAATTCGTGGCAGACAGACATCTACGTTTAATAATTGGCCGGTAAACAAAGCAGAGCGAGCTAAGCTTGAGGCCCGCGCGCACTACTGTGTTCGGCGGCCGGCCGGCCGCGTCCCCCGCTTTCACGTCACAGCCACTCCGGGGTCGCGGCAACTAAATTCGTGTTGTCACCACTTTCCGGCCGGGGTGTTCTACATGGTTTATACAGCCTTGGGGAGGAGCATCCTGCAGAGCTCGGGCGGACGGGCAGACCTCACACAGTAGGACGCGATCAGGCGACGGAGACGGAGCCGCGGTGACATGGCAGCGGCCCACTCCCTCCTATACACAGGTGAGACCCGGCAGAGACAGAACAGACCGGCTCTCTGTGGCAGCGGCCCACTCCCTCCTATTCACAGGTGAGACCCGGCAGAGACAGAACAGACCGGCTCTCTGTGGCAGCGGCCCACTCCCTCCTATACACAGGTGAGACCCGGCAGAGACAGAACAGACCGGCTCTCTGTACACAGTCAGCACAGACCAAGGCTGCGCCGCAGGGTCCTACGATTGGTTTGGAGCTGGGTGCGGAGTGGAAAATTATGGCTCAAAATTAGCACAGAGAATGGAAAATTCACCAACAAAAATATACGTCCTACGCTTTATCAATAACCAATCACTGGCTCACCAGAATTAGTTATTACCTATGGCAATTTATACCTGTCTTTCCTTCCACAGGCTGTCCATATCATCACATCGTTAAATCAGTAACAGGGTTCCATTTATCCCATGCAAGGAGTAGAAAATGCACAGTCAAACTCGGGAAAAAGAGTGGACAAATATCATCGATAGGGTGTAATTTTCACCCAAATTTCACAATCCTATGACACTGGGCTGCGTAGTCGATCAATTTACAGGAGACTCCGACTCCGACACTCCGGAGTCGACTCCCACTCAGACTCTGACTCCAAGATCGACTCCGACCTCAAATTAGCTAGAGCTAATTTAGCTAAGGACCAATCTGGATACAATATTAAGCAACACTCTTTTGGACCAGGCCGGATCGAATGGTGAAGAAATCACCACCCAGATCGGTCACACAGTTTCTGAGATCAGCAGTGTCCCCGACAGACGGCTAGTCGCATCCCAGCTCGCAGGCGCCTCCGGTGACGTCATCAGCGTGGCGCGAGGAGTCTAAAGGGTCAGCTGACTCCCAACAAATTTCTGGGGAGGGGTGAGGGATGCAAGGACCCGTATTCTGGCCCATACCTGGATACCTCCCCCGCATATTATATTTATACGTGCCCCAATTGCTGATAAGGACCCGTTCCTGTATATGGACCCGGTCGAGGCAGGAGCACGATGCTCGCAGATGCATAAGGCTGAAAGAGGGCCCTATTAATGCCGACAGGGGCCCTCTACACATTGGCAGGGTGATCTACAGATCGGCAGGACCCTCTACAAGCCGTCAGAGGGCCCCCTAAAGGCTGGCAGAGGGCCCTCTACAACCTGCAGAGGCACTTTAAATGCCGGCAGATGGCCCTCTACAGATCGACAGAGTCCTCTAAAGGCCAGTAGAGGGCCCTCTACAGATTGACTGGGACACGTTCTGCAGAGCGACAGGGCACCTAAAGGCTGGAAGAGGGCCCTCTAAAAGTTGACAGGGCCCTCTAAATGCCAACAGAGGCCCTCTACAGATTGGCAGGGTGATCTAAAGATTGTCAGGGACCTCTACAAGCCGACAGAGGTCCCTTTAATGGCTGGTCTAAATGCTGTCAGGGGGGCCGAATCTGACCATCATGCCCTCTAAATGCTGTCAGAGGGCCCTCTATAGATCAACAGAGCCATCTAAATCTTAAGGGGGGAGTTTCGGGAACCAGACTTTGCAGGTGAAATCGGACACGCTTAATCTACCGATATACACAAAAACTCGATATTGACCTGCGAGGTGGCACTCTCTCTTTAATTACCGCACGTCAGGACTATACAAATAGAAGAACAAAGCAAAACGTTAAGCAACAACAAATGGCTTCTCGGTGACCTGACATGACCTTGGCCGTTGAGCTGATATTTATCATAACTGGCTATCAACAGCCGAATCTGACCATCATGACCATCCGAGTCCAAACTGTTGCAAATAAAACGGCTGCAGCGCGAAAACACCAAGTAGGCGCTCAGACTACCGTGCAGACCTTGCATTATGACGTCATTACTATGTGACCTGACCTGACCTTAAACTGTTTTTGCTGTCAAAATGTGCGCAATTAATTCCTCATCCGATATGCCGCAGCTGGTTTTACTGCGATTGACGGCGTGGCTGTCATAACTTAATTCCGGCTAATCGGCAAAAGCCCCCACTGTGCAGCGGCTAACAGTGGCCGGTGGTATAGGCCGTGGCTGTGGCTGTGGCCGTGGCCGTGGCCGTGGCCGTGGCCGTGGCCGTGGCCGTGGCCGTGGCCGTGGCCGTGACCGGACCGTGCTGTGCTGTGGCGGTGTGCGCTGACCATGAGCGTCCTTGTGCTGCCGGCGTGGCGGCAGCGGACTAACAGTAGCCGGTGGTACAGGCCGTGGCGTGGCTGTGGGCTGTGGCTGTGGCTTGTGGCTTGGGCTGGGCCGTGGCTGTGGCCGTGGCGTGTACCTGCCATGTGCGTTCCTGTGCTGCCCGGCAGTGGCGCAAGCGGCTAACAGTTAGCCGGTGGTAAGGCGTGGCCGTGGCTGTGGCTGTGGCTGTGGCTGTTGCCGTGGCTGTGGCCGGCGGTGTGCTCTGACATGTGCGTCCTGTGGCTGCCGGCAGTGGCGGGGGGGGGGGAGGGGGGGGGGGGGCCAGCGGCTAACAGTAGCGCGGTGGTACAGCCGTGCCGTGGCTGTGCTGTGGGCTGTGGCTTGGCTGATGGCGGTGTGCTCTGACCATGTGCGTCCTGTTGCTGCCCGGTCAGTGGCGGCAGCGGCTAAAGTAGCCGGTGGTATAGGCCGTTGGCTGTGGCTGTTGGCGGGTTGCTTCTGACCAATGTGCGGTCCTTGTGCTGCCCGGCAGTGGCGGCAGCGGCCTAACAGTAGCCGGTGGTACAGGCCGTGGCCGTGGCTGTGGCTGTGGCTGTGGCTGTGGCTGTGGCGGTGTGCTCTGACCATGTGCGTCCTGTGCTGCCCGGCAGTGGCAGCAGCGGCGCTGCTGGCGCTCGGCGCGGTCGGTCTGCAGCAGCGCCGGCCGGTGACCGAGCCGCGCTGTACGCGGCCGTTCGCGCCTCCAGCGCCCTCCTGCTTCTGCAGCCACCCCGACGACAACAGCTGGGTAGTGACGTGCTCCTGTCCGGACATAACCTTCCCCTCCGGCCAGGTCAGTGAGCACACCTTGACCTGACCTCGACCGCAACTTGACATCAACTCCATTGACCTGGTTATCGTCCGAACCAATGATTGCAGCGAGACGCACAAGGCGGCATTCGAAAGCTCTCAATGAGACAAATATAAACCACTAGAAAATGTCGAATTGAGATCACATGTCAGGTAACGGTCAGGTCAAAGGTTAAATTACCATTTTGGAATTTATAAAAATAATGGTCAGCAGCATGAATTTGATAATAACTTTGCACGTAAGTGTGTTAGAGAGGTTAACTGAACGGCATTATATTTGCCTCGTCGAGCTGTATTTGATGATACATAACATGACCCATGCAGGTCGCTCCTTGACTTCAAGGTCACGTGACTTGAGGTCATCCGGTGCAGCCAATGTCAGATCGACCCAAACATAACACTCTGCTTCTCATAGTTCGATGACAATGTGTTTCGGAGGTTATCTAGGCCGTGGATTCACGCTGTTAAATTTTCTGCCCCGTCTATTTAATGGTTTTAAAGTCATAGCCTGAGGCATCTTTTTGATGTTGCGTAACTCGTCGTCGGCTGGGACTGGGCTGTTTATATGCCGTTCAGTCGGCTGGGAGACTGGGCTGTTTATATGCCGTTCAGTCGGCTGGGAGACTGGGCTGTTTGTATGCCGTTCAGTCGCTGGGAGACTGGGCTGTTGATATGCCGTTCAGTGGCTTGGATGGGCTGTTATATGCCGTTCAGTCGGCTGGAGACTGGGTGTTTGTTATGCCGTTCAGTCAGCTGGGAACTGGGCTGTTTATATGCCGTCAGTCAGGCTGGAGACTGGGCTGTTTATATGCCGTCAGTCAGCTGGGAGACTGGGTGTTTATATGCCGGTCAGGGTCGCTGTGACTGGGCTGTTGTATCCGTTCAGTCGGCTGGGTGACGGGCTGTTGTATGCGTTCAGTCGGCTGGGAGACTGGGCTGTTTGTATGCCGTTCAGTCGGCTGGGACTGGGCTGTTTGTATGCCGTTCTGTAATGTAACCCTGCCAGTACTGCGGTCACTATCGAAGCCATCGAATGATCCAGCCAGGCATCCCGGCAGATCGCCGCCCCGATAGCAGTCCTTCCCGATGGAGAGCACGTTTTCCTGGCCCCCATTATAAGGTGGTCCAGCAGGCGCAGTCACTACTGTGTGGCGTGCACTACACTACAGTCCCTACTGTGTGGCGTGCACTACACTACAGTGCCTACTGTGTGGCGTGCACTTACACTCAGTCACTACTGTGTGGCGTGCACTACACTAACAGTGCCTACTGTGTGGCGTGCACTACACTACAGTCCCTACTGTGTGGCGTGCACTACCACTACAGTGACCTACTGTGTGCGTGAACTACACTTACAGTCACTACTGTGTGCGTTGCACTACACCTACAGTGCCTACTGTGTGGCGTGCACTACACTACAGTCCCTACTGTTGGCGTGTACTACACTACAGTGCCTACTGTGTGGCCGTGCACTACACTACAGTCCCTATGTGTGGCGTGCACTACACTACAGTCCCTAGCTGTGTGGCGTGCACTACACTACATCCCTACTGTGTGGCGTGCACGTACACTACAGTCCCCTACTGTGTGGCTTTGCACACACTACAGTCCCTACTTGGGGTGGTCGTGCACACCTACAGTCCCTACTGTGTGGCGTGCACTCCACACAGTCCCTACTGTGTGGCGTGCACTACACTACAGTCACTACTGTGTGGCGTGCACTACACTACAGTCACTACTGTGTGGCGTGCACTACACTACAGTCACTACTGTGTGGCGTGTACTACACTACAGTGCCTACTGTGTGGCGTGCTGACCCGAGGTGACCTAGTGACTCGTCAACATTCCTGGCCGCCACACAAACGTATTACAGCCGCACACATTGTTTCCTGGAAGTTTGACGATCTTCTATATGGCTGCACAACGAAAAGAAAACCCTCACATTTTCCTCGAGCCTTGTTCGAAGTAACAACCATGGTCCTTCCTAAATACAAGGGGTTTACCTTCTCATAAAAACAAACATGCCACGAATCAGGACGGGTCAGGTTCGTTTGAATAAGAAGTCGTTTTTTTAACGACGCAAGTCGAGATATATAAATGTAATTTTTGATACCGATTTTAAGTTTAATTAACATATAACATGAGCAGAAGGTTATTATTTTTCACATACTCAAATTAATCATGCTCAAATATGCCATAGCTCGCCTACAACAATTGCTATACGTTGATGAAAAGCTGTAGGAACTGTTTCAATTTTTCATACTATTAAAACAACACACATAATGCATTTTTCTTCCAACCCTTCGGGTTTCCAGAAGCTGTCGTGAAATACGAGTACCTCTTGTAAGTTACTTTTAAAGACCTCATTTTACAAGTTTCAGCCGGTGCAGCCAGTTGTGTTAGCCGGATGAGTGAATGGCGTTTTGAGTCACACCGATAACGGAGGTCGTTTAAGGTACGCTGGTGTGCATGCGTCGGTGACCGTATCGTATAGTGAATAATATATCGGTGACTGTGTGTGTGTGTGCCGTGCTGTCGGCAGGAGGTGCTGCTGACGCCGCTGCTCCTGCCGTCAACTGACGACGCCGCCGACCGTCTCGTCATCACAGTGCTCGGCTGCCGGCGCTCTGTGCGGCTGTCGGCAGCGCTGCTGGCCGCCGCTGACGCCCGGTTCTCCTCCATCACGCTGGAGGTGAGCGACACAGACGAGCTGCTGCTGCCCGAGCTGACGGCCCAACACCAGCAGATGCGCTACAGCAGCGTCACGGCCGAGCTGCAGCGCGTCTCCCTGCCACGCATCACCGGCGCCTTCTTCTCGCAGCGGCTCGCCGTCCGCGCCCGCTTCGTCGACGTCCAGATCGGAGAGATCGCCACCGGCGCCTTCCGGCAGCAGGTACTGGCGCCAGAGGTGACAATCATCGACTCTCGAGTCGGCCGCATCGCCGAGGGAGCGTTCTCACTGCCGGTCGGAGTCGAGCCGGCCGAGACGCGGCTGACCGGCCTGCAGATCGTCCGCACACAGGTGGACGAGTGGGCGTCCGACGGCCACGTCGGTGGCGTGCTGGTGCGCGTGCTGGACTCCACCGTGGGTCGGCTGCGGACGCGCGCGCTCTCCACAGCCGGCCTGGTGGAGCTGCACTGGAACCAGACGACGGTGGCTGTGGTGGAGCCGCGTGCTGTGTACGACCATCGGCCGCCACCGCTCGACACGCTGCCACCGACCGTGCTCGGCTTCCACGGCAGCACGTTCCAGGCGGTGGCGGCCGGCAACGACAGCTCCGGGCCGCTGCACTTCAGCCACGGCGTGCCCAGCGCACTCGAGTTCCTCGACAACGACGTGTGGGAGGCGGCGGTGGCGCCGGTGACGCCCGACCCGTGGCCACAGCAGGTGGCCGGCACGCGGCTCGACTGCCGCTGTCCCCTGCTTAAGCCCTGGCTGGCAGAGTCGGAGGCGTTCAGCACCAGCGCGCAGTGCAGGCCCAGCTCGCCGGGCGACCTGCGACTGCGCAGCGCCGCCGAATTCTACCGCCACAACTGTGACGACGGTGAGCTGGACGGGGTGGGGGACACGCGGGTGGCGCCGCCCACCTCGTCCGGCGCCCGGCTGGCGGCCGCCATCGCCCAGCTGGCCGCCGGCCTCTACAGCACGCTCGGCACCAGGACGCTGGCCGGCAGCACGTGACGTCTCGGCAGCACGTCATCCACCAGCGTCACCTGTTTGTCCTCACCCCACCGTTGTTCCTGTCTTCATAGTGATGTGATGAGCGGGGTGTTGGGACCTGCGCTGCCTGCAGGTCGTTCGCGGGGTGCAGTGCTGACCCAGAAGTCTCCCTGCATCCAGCGCCGGATCGGCGCGGCCCGGCGGTCGGCTGTGCGTGTCTGCCGGTCTGCCAGTGGCCGGCGCGCGACACAGTTGCGGCCGCCGAGGAGCCGCCGTTGGCGCACCGCGGCCGGTCGTGACCGCCGACTGCCCCGCCCCGCCCCCAGCTCTCAGAGCCTCCCGTGCCGCCTCTGCCATCAGAGAGAGGATGTAATGAGATAACACTGTCTGTAATGTCACTGTCAGCTCAGATACTGTGCTCAGTCGGACTGCTATGCAGCAGATCGTCATTGTGAGACACTGTTTTGGGAACTGTACAATTGGACATACATATGTTCGTTCTCACAGAGTCTGTGTTCAGCATCTGTCTGTTCGGGAAGTCTGCAGGCGGCGTCCGGCCGACAGCGGCTGGCTATAGGCGGCGTCCGGCCGACAGCGGCTGGCTATACAGCGGCTGGCTATAGGCGGCGTCCGGCCGAACAGCGGCTGGCTATAGGCGGCGTCCGGCCGACAGCGGCTGACCTGTGTCGGCACTACCGCTTCCCGTGGCGTCAGTCGGTACCGAGCGAGTTCCGCATCCTGTCGCAACTGACAAAGTTCCGCATCCTGGCCAGTCGGAATCCTGCCACAGTGGTTGGAAATGCCGGAACGGATGGCCACGCGATTTTCGCAGTCATTTTGTTATAGCGTGTAAATGACTCGACCAATACGCACCAAATATTAAATAATGTGTTTGGACATGCTTTGCACATCTTAGGATGGTAAAACACTTGTCAGGTCATGTCAGGTCACGGGGCTATGACGTCACCAATTGGGGTATGTCAGGCTCGATGTAGACCAAATCATAGTTTGCCTGTTTGTATGTGTGACCTTTGAAGACCTTTGACCTGAAATAGCATGTGGTGACCTAGTCTGACCTTCATTAACTTTTCCTGACCTCGGTTGACCTTCTGTGACCTTAAGTGACCGCCGATGGATATGGATGTGCCGTTTAACATTGAAGTGATTGGGGCGTTTTTTTTTGGGGGGGGGGGCCAATAACGTTTTGGGGTTAGTTTGGAGAGCTAGAATATATTTCAGGGCTCAAAATGATTCATAGATGTAAAGATAAGGTAGTTTGTGGAGGGTTCCTACTAGCAAAAATAGTGCGTGTGCGTAACGTATATTGTGTAAGCATGATACATATTAGCAAACACAAAAATGACTGACATTACAATATCCCAAAAGGCCACCCATGAGCCCGTTTTCAACCACTGCACAGTGGGGCCTTTCGCTCTGTAGCCTGCCGAAATTACAAATGTAAAGGCTCACATTTTCCTTTCAAACTACATTACCTGGAACAGAAATTCTCTGAATTTTCCGAATCTGGCATTGGTTTACTCTGTTAACCTTGGTTAGCATATGAAAAGCGTGACCGAACCTGAAGTTTGTTCACGGAAGCGCATGTGAATACCATGTAATATGTAAATGTAACTTTATATTAAGTTTGGCGGCGTGTGACGCTTCGAGACACATACCAGCGTAGTCTCCAGAATGTTCTGATGCTGTCCCAACACGTAAACCGCGCCCCGACTCGCACCTTTGATTGCTACAGCCAATTTGAGGATGAGATATGTGAGGTCAATACAGGCAAGGTTAAACCAATTCGCCGCTGGGCAGATTCTGCCCTCGCGTTGGTTTGTCGCTTGCCGCTTCTAAACCGTTAGGCCTAGCGTCTCGAAATTTTGTGATTTGTCATAGAACTGAATTACGCGTGTTGTCAAGATTTTGAAAAAATCGGCTAAGCAGAGGCGGCTCAAGCCTCATGTTTTGGGAGGGCATTGCGAATGCAGTTGTGCGACGGATACTTCCTTCGTAGTTTGCGGTGCAATACATGCGACAGAAACGATGTCACTGCAATATACATAATACATACTTGGATTGTACATATTTTGGGGGCAAAGATGCACTCAGGTATATAAAATAGGAGGCAATACCCACCGTCAAAATAGGCCAAATTTCAAACTAGTAAGATGCCATAAGATGTACTTCAAACTATGAAGATGTAAGATGGCATATGTAAGATGTTGGGGGCACGCACGCATGGTGCCCCCAACCATGTTTTCCTGGATCCACCTATGCGCAATGTATTACATTTAACTATTTACAGCGCAAAATTCCACATGTAACGTCCATATCGTCCCAAGCAATCACGATTCACGAACCGTACATATTTTGCATCAGAAAATCGACCCATTTTTCATCCCCTGAATACGTCTATGATTTTCCATTTGGGTACTTTTCCATTAAAAAATATTAGACATTGGAAGCTAAACAATGTTTTGGGTATGACAATCGGTCGAACCACATGGTCGAAAAACATTGTTTGGTATTTTTTGCCCCTGGTGCCCCATTTTGTACATTTTTCTGTCAAAATGTGCGCAATTGATTCCTCTTCCGATATGCCCGCAGCTGGTTTTACTGCGATTGACGGCGTGGCCGTCATCAATTAATTCCGGCTACTCGGCAAAAGGCCCCACTGTGCAGTCAGTGTGCGGCGGAGCGTCGCATCCCGTGCGTTCCGAGCCCCACTGTGCAGTCAGTGTGCGACGGAGTGTCGCATCCCGTGCGTTCCGAGCCCCACTGTGCAGTCAGTGTGCGACGGAGCGTCGCATCCCGTGCGTTCCGAGCAACTGTGGCGTCCGACAAGCTCGGCCACAGCGCCGCCGCACAGAGCAGCACGGCCAGAGTACTGTACCAGTGAAGTAATCTTGGCTGCACCGCCGGCCAGCGGTGGTCACTGACGTAACTGCACTGACGAAACCGGGCCACCGCACAGGAAACAGTGTAAGCCGATTGCCGGCCAAGCAGGACATGGCGGCCGCCACTGTCTCCGTCCCCGTCTCCGCCGCCGCCCACGCCGCTCGGCGGGATAGACGACACGGGGGGACGGTATGACCACAGCAGTGGGCACTGGGCGGGTGACCGGGCCGGAACAACAGCTGCCAGGCCGCGGGTCACACCGGTCAGCGGCGGCCGACTGAGGAGGCCCCACTCAGCTCAGCTCCGCTCAGCTCAGCTCCGCTCAGCGGCACGGTAGCGCTAGCTGACCACAGCGATAGCAGCAGCAGCGGAGGCAATGGTGCCGCTCTGACCGCCACCGTACCAGGCGCCGCCAGACACAGAAACGCACATCAAAAGATAGAGCGAGAGCGAGAGCGAGAGCGAGAGCGAGAGCGAGAGCGAGAGCGAGAGCGAGAGCGAGAGCGAGAGCGAGAGCGAGAGCGAGTGAGCGAGAGCGAGACCGAGAGCGAGAGCGGAGATAGCGAGAGCGAGAGCGAGAGCGAGAGCGAGAGCGAGAGCTGAGACGAAGAGCGAGAGCGAGGAGAGAGAGAGAGAGAAGAGAGAGAGAAGAGAGAGAGAGAGAGAGAGAGAGAGAGAAGAGAGAGAGAGAAGAGAGAGAGAGGAGATATGCCCAGCTATATTCATACGACGTTTCACAGTACACGACTGTATCTTCAGGCAAAGTTTTCACTCGGACAGATCAACAAAATAAATTGCAGACACACACTAGAAAATATAAAGAAAAGGGAAACAATACGCGTGACTCAAAGATTAAGCTAACCTCTTTCAGATGTTCAGCGAACAGTTTGAAGGGGGAAGGCAGAAGTCATGTTATTGAAAGGTTTTTGATGGAAAATATGTAATGATTCTAATATTCTTAAATCTAAAACAGAGTTAGACTTTCCTAAAAATGGAAAAGTTGTCGGGGGTTACTAGGGTATCACAAGAAAGAGAATGATCACGGATAGGAGAGGGGTCGGGGTTGGAAAGGAAAATACCAGTACGTACAGACTTACCTAAATGTTGACGAATTCGACTGTGGACTGTGGAGATTACGGAGGGTTGAACCTACGTAAGATGCCTCACACGAGGCACAACAAAATTTATATACCACAGTCGATTGACAACTTTCATGTAGTCTGTCCTTATACTTGAAGAAAGAACCGATAGAGAAAGTGTTCAACAGGACAATTCTGGGGTTCAGAAAGGGGTAGAATTTTTTAAAGCAGAGCAATGATCTCACGCTTCAGTTTATCCGACTCTGTCCCAAAAAACAGTAGCACAAAATATCTCTCAAGTCTAGGTACGTCAAAAGTCTTTTGGGGCCTTAAATATTGAGAGTCAAGAAGCTTGCGAATAAATGAATTCACAATCTTAAGGGGAAAGCCGTTGTCTCTAAAGAACTTTTTGATGACCTCAAGTTCAGAATGAAGAACAGAATAAGTAGAGCTGAGGTGATACGCTATAAAAATGGCAGACGAGATGGAGCAGAACTTAAAAGATCTGGATATGAAGCTAAAGAAGCTGGTACCTAAGCAGGAAAAGAAGGTTTTCTGTAAACCGATGTGAGCAAGCGACCACCCTCCTTACACACCAGAACATCTAAAAAAGGAAGTTTACCATTTGACTCTTTTTCCATAGTGAAATTTATGCTCTGATGCTTAAAGGGAGTGTGCCTACTCTTTTGAAATGTCAAATGTATTTTTATTACGGTAAGAAGCTAATGGTTTGATCATTGGTTACGATAAAATTCACGTCTGGAGCCCTTTTAGTTGAATTTTTACTTGCAATCTGTTTTGCATTTGTTTTGTTTCAAAACTCATAAACGATCGTCACTATAAACATAGTAACGATGATGTTGCCTATAATGGCGCACCAAAGACGATAAACAAACCTATACCGATCAATGTATGGGTTTGTTTATACTGTTATCGAGGCTCTGTTCGGCAGCTGTTATCAGTGCTCACGAGTTGTTTTCTATTGGCCAACAATATATGCTAGCGTTGTAATTTAAGAGCAATGCTTCTAGTAGCGAAAGCTCTCTGGCGTATATCGAGAATTAAGTTCCGTCGTAATGTGATTGGCGACTTTGGGAATATCTCAGCAACTAAAGTGAATCTGGGGAAATGAAGTACATGGCTAAATTCAGAAAAAAACAATATTCAGACTAGTGTCAACAACTCCACATGACAAATGTGAGTAGGCACACTCCCTTTAAGGAAACTAAGGAACAAATCAGCATGAGATCGGTCATTGAAAAGAAGAAAACAGTCATCAACGTATCTGTGATAAAAAACAGGTGCAAAAGTGCGAGGGGTGACATGAGAAAGCCGAGAATCTTTCGTAATGACAACATGACAATGTTTGCAAACTGGCCCCTAATGAAGACCCCATACCCACCGTTCTATTGGGCGATACACTTGGCATTGAGAAATAAAAAAGAGTTCATTACAGCAACTTCAAGAAGGATCGTAAAATATTTCGACGTTATTCCAAGAACTTCAGTATTTGTAGCAAAACAAAGATCTGGAATGGCAGATGGTGTGGGGATTGTGGATGTATATATAGTACTATAGTATATAATATATATATATATATATATAAGTATATATTATATAATGAGAGAGCCATATATACTATGAGAGATTATATAGTATATATAGTATGACGGTCAGCGTGGGGTGGACAGAAGGGAGTACAGAAGGCCACCTGTGGGGCGGGACTCACCTCCATTGCTCCCTGTCCGGACCACGCTGGCAGCGGCTCCGAGCACCCACCACCACGGAGTGGCAGGGGAGAACATAGGAGACAGAGCCACTGTGGCGGGACTCACCTCCAAATCTCTGTCCCGGCCATCTGGCAGGCGTGCTGTGCCGAGACCCACCACCAGCGGAGTGGGCAGAGGGAGACAGAGGCCACTGTGGCGGGACTCACCATCCATCTCCCGGTCCGGCCAGCTGGCAGGCGCTCCGCAGACCACACACACCTGAGCGGAGTGGGCAGGAGGGAGACAGAGGCCTGTGGGATTATTCACGAGCACTCTGTCAGTCCTATGCCTCTAGCGAGCGCCACGGTCTCATTGTCCAATGAGCGCGACTACGAATGACGGCAGTGTCCCACCAGTGCGATGCGTCTAGTACATTGCCAGCGTACGTGCTGTCGCGATCAGACATTACCATCAATCATTATGCGATATGCGCATATACGAGCGCGACCGATAGCATCCACGCGACGATCTATTTAACCCCACCTGCGTGGAGCGTGCGTGCGGTTGCGAGCGCGCGTGTGCGCGTAACCACCATGCGCGAATGTCTCTCGAGAGCCACTGAGCGGAGCTGAGCACGGCGCCGTATATGCGGCGTGTGCAGCATGTAGACCGTCATTTCACTAGCGAGATGCGGAGTATATAGCACGTATCCTGACAATGTCATGTAGCTACCCTAGCAGTGAGTGTCGTCGCGAGCGTGCTGGCAGGCGCTCCGAGACCCACCACCAGCGGAAGTGGGCAGAGAGACAGAGGCACTGTGGGCGGGACTCACCTCCATCTCTGTCCGGCCAGCTGGCAGGACGGCTCCGAGACCCACGCACCAGCGGAGTGGACAAGAGGGGAGAACAGAGGGCCTACTGTGGGCGGGACTCACCTCCATCTCCTGTCCGGCCAGCTGGCAGGCGGCTCCGAGACCCACCACCAGCGGAGTGGGCAGAGGGAGACAGAGGCCACTGTGGGCGGGACTCACCTCCATCTCCTGTCCGGCCAGCTGCAAGGCGGCTCCGAGACCCACCAGCCAGCGGAGTGGCAGAGGGAAACAGAGCCGACTGGGGCGGGACTCACCGTACATCTCCCTGTCCGGCCAGCTGGCAGGCGGCTCCGAGAACCCCACCACCAGTCGGAGTGGGCAAGGGAGACAGAGGCCACTGTGGGGAGACTCACCCTCCCATCTCCTGTCCGGCCACTGGCAGGTAGGGTCAGGCTCCGAAGACCCCACCACCAGAGAGGGAACAGAGGGAGACAGAGGCACTGTGGGCAGGGACTCACCTCCAATACTCCGTCCGGCCAGCTGGCAGCGGCTCGAGACCCACCACAGCGGAGTGGCAAGAGGGACGACAGAGGCCACTGTGGGCGGACTCACCTCCATCTCCTTGTCCGGCCAGCTGGCAGGCGGCTCGAGACCCACACGCAGGGAGTGGGCAGAGGGAGACAGAGGCCACTGTGGGCGGTGACCCTCACCTCCATCTCCTGTCCGGCCAGCTGGCAGGCGGCTTCCGAGACCCACCAACCAGCGGAGTGGACAGAGAGACAGAGGCCACTGTGGGCGGACTCACCTCCCATCATCCTGTCCGGCCAGCTGGCAGGCGGCTCGAGACCACCACCCGAGCGGAGTGGCAGAGGGAGACAGAGGCCACTGTGGGCGGACTCACCATCCATCTCCTGTCCGGCCAGCTGCAGCGGCTCGAGACCCACCACCAGCGAGTGGCAGAGGGAGACAGAGGCCACTGTGGGCGGGACTCACCTCCATCTCCTGTCCGGCCCAGCGGCAGGCGCTCCGAGACCCACCACCAGCGGAAAGTGGCAAAGAGGAGACAGAGGCCACTGTGGGCGGGACTCACCTCCCATCTCCCTGTCCGGCCAGCTGGCGGACGGCTCCGAGACCCGGCACCACAGCGGAGTGGGCAGAGGGAGACAGAGGCCACTGTGGGCGGGACTTCACCTCCATCTCCTGCCCGGCCAGCTGGCAGGCCGCTCCGAGACCCACCACCAGCGAGTGGGGCAGAGGGAGACAGAGGCCACTGTTGGGCGGAGACTTACCTCCATCTCCCTGTCCGGCCAGCTGGCAGGCAGCTCCGAGACCCCACCACCAGCGGAGAAGGGGGGGGTGGCAGAGGGAGACAGAGGCCACTGTTGGGCGGGACTCACCTCCATCTCCTGTCCTGCAGCTGGCAGGGCGCTCCGAGACCCACCACCAGCGGAGTGGGACAGAAGGGAGACAGAGCCACTGTGGCGGGACTCACTCCATCTCCTGTCCGGCAGCTGGCAGGACGGCTCCGAGACCCACCCCACCAGCGGAGTGGGCAAGAGGGAGACAGAGGCCACTGTGGGCGAGGACCACCTCCATCTCCTGTCCCGGCCAGCTGGGCAGGTCGGGCTCCGAGACCCACCACCAGCGAGTGGGCAGAGGGAGACAAGAGGCCTGTGGGCGGGACCACCCTCATCTCCTGTCCGGCAGCTGGCAGGCGGCTGCCCGAGACCCACCCACCAGCGGAGTGGGCAGAGGGAGACAGAGGCCACTGTGGGCGGGACTCACCTCCATCTCCCTGTTCCGGCCAGCTGCAGGCGGCTCCGAGACCCCACCACGCAAAGCGGAGTGGGAGAGGGAAACAGAGGCCACGTGGCGGGACTCACCTCGCATCTCCTGTCCGGCCAAGCTGCAGGCGGCTCCGAGACCCACCACCAGCGGAAGTGGCAGAGGGAGACAGAGGCCCACTCGTGAGGGCGGGACTCACTCCATCTCCTGTTCCGGTCAGCGCAGGCGGCTCCGAGACCGCACCACGCAGCGGAGTGGACAGAGGGAGAGCAGAGGCCACTGTGGGCGGGATCAACGCTCCATCTCCTGTCCGGCCAAGCTGGCAGGCGGCTCCGAGACCCACCACACAGCGAGTGGGCAGAGGGAGACAGAGGCCACTTGTGGGCGGGAACTCAAACCCCATCTGTCCCTGTCCGGCCAGCTGGCAAGGCGGCTCCGAGACCCACCACCACGGGAGTGGGCAGAGGGAGACGAGGCCACTGTGGGGCCGGGACTCACCTCCATCCTCCTGTCCGCCAGCTGCAGGCGGCTCCGAGACCCACCGTACCACAGCGGGAGTGGACAGAAGGAGACAGAGGCCCACTGTGGGCCGGGACTCACTCCATCTCCTGTCCGGCCCAGCTGGCAAGGCGGTCCGAGACCCACCACCACGAGTGGGCAAGGAGACAGAGCCACTGTGGGCGGGACTCACCTCCCATCTCCTGTCCGGCCGTCTGGCCAGCGGCTCCGAGACCCAGCCACCAGCGAGTGGCCAGAGGGAGACAAGGCCACTGTGGGCGGGACTCAACCTCCATCTCCTGTCGGCCAGCGGCAGGCGGCTCGCCGAGACCCACCACCAGCGGAGTGGACAGAGGGGAGACAGAGCCACTGTGGGCGGGACTCACCTCCATCTCCTGTCCGGCCAGCTGGCAGGCGGCTCCGAGACCCACCACCAGCGGAGTGGACAGAGGGAGACAGAGGCCACTGTGCGCGGGACTCACCTCCATCTCCTGTCCGGCCAGCTGGCAGGCGGCTCCGAGACCCACCACCAGCGGAGTGGGAACCGTGCCGGACCGCATGCCACGCTCCTGGCCACCGCCCGACTGGATGGCCTCCAGACGCACCCGAGGCCGCCGACGGACGTACAGCGCTCCGACACCTGACAGAACCCCGCCACCGTCAGCTCAGTACAGACGGGACACGGTGAGGTCCGTACGACACCTGACGGCACCCCGCCACCGTCAGCTCAGTACAGACGGGACAGGGTGAGGTCCGTACGACACCTGACGGCACCCCGCCACCATCAGCTCAGTACAGACGGGAAACAGTGAGGTCCGTACGACACCTGACGGCACCCCGCCACCGTCAGCTCAGTACAGACGGGACACGGTGAGGTCCGTACGACACCTGACAGAACCCCGCCACCGTCAGCTCAGTACAGACGGGACACGGTGAGGTCCGTACGACACATGACGGCACCCCGCCACCGTCAGCTCAGTACAGACGGGACACGGTGAGGTCCGTAATACTAATTATGACGGTACTGGCAACCTCCACCAAGACCAAGTCATCTTTAACCAACAGTAGAGACCCAGTGTTTCAGACCCATGAGTGAAGCTTTCAGAAGAACGAAAAACAGTTGGTGAGGCGAAATGTCGCATGGGCTGATTGCTGTAAAGTGCATATGGTTGAAGTTAAAAATTATAATTTAACGCCAGAAAGCCTCCAAATCTGGCAAAAGTTGGTGGGGACGACCAGTGACCACACAAAGTATGTGTGTCAGTGGCCTCACCATTTGCATAGGATAATCCAGCTGTGTTCACAGCGTCGTATCACACCACTGCAGAACGCACGGACCAAGGAACGACGTCACGAAAAGCTGCCTGGAGGACCCCGCCTTCACGTGGTGGGCATCGTGGGGGCTTGCCCCCGGTCCCGGCGTGGCGAGCGCCGGGACAAGCGAAACGGGGTCCAATCTGCCTCCTGGAGGGCGGACACCGGTGGCCGAACGAAGCCACCACTCGTATCGTCTCGACATCGACTACATCTTGCTATCATCGAACGACATCTTACGCCGGCCCGGTGCCGCGCGCGTGGCGAGCCGGCAGCGGGCCCGGCCCCTAGATAAATGGAACCCGACGCACCCCGCCAACAGCGCCCTTGGCGGGGGCCAGGGCGACCGCAGCAGGCGCTCCTGGGGCGGTCGCAGCCGCCGGGCCAGGAACCATCGCTACCGACTGAACCGCCAAGCGCGAAGCCGCCTGACCATAGTGTCATGGAACGCGGAGGGGCTCCGGACGAAACTCCAAGAGCTTCAACGCTGGCTCAGCGCAGTAAAGGCGGACGTCGTGGCGGTGCAAGAGGTCCAGCTGGCTGCCAACGTTCACCCGTCCATCCCGGGATACCAGACTGCAGCGGTCGCCCGTAGGGCGCGGGGGAGGAGGGACGACGGGCCCAGCAAAGGGCGGCGTACGGGCCGATCTTCGTCCGCGCGGGTCCAACTCGCGAAACACATCGGGGCCAGTCGCCTCTTCACCCCCAGGAACGACGCTCATGAGTGGTGCCGCCGTCAGAGGTTCATCTAGTCTCGCCTTCTAGTCAACCTGTCAGTACAAACACGATTGCGTCCACAACATCTACAGACCGCCCATCCGTGCAGCGTGATCGACGAGCGCACGGAACGTTCGATATGAACGGCCTTCCAGTATCGTCAAATGTCACATCACCGGCGACTTCAACGCTCACCACAGTGCTGGGACCCATCATGCACAGACCCGGATAAACCAGGCGGGATGATTACAGAGTGGACGATCGGCCAAACGGATGGGGGGTGCTCACACCGGTTGCTGCCACTCGCGCCTGCTACGGTGGCCGGCCCCCTCACCACCCCGGCGTGGGTCCCTGGCCACAGTGGACCCTGGCGCGGCTGCGCACCTGGGCCGTCGGTGAGGACTCGGAAGTGACTCACCTTCCGCAGGTCCATGACCGCACACGGTCAGGTGCAGCCGCCCCGCGTCGGAATCCGTAAGCCTCGCTGGGCCCTTACAAGGCGGACTGGGACGCTTTTAACGGGAGGTGTGAGGAGTGGCTCGCGCTGGGCCGCCGCGCGCGCCCTCTCATTGAATGACGCAGCCCGCCGCATCTCGGGCCGATCAATGGAGGCGAGCGTTGCGGCATGTCCCAAAGGGGCGCCAGAATCGGACCCCAAGCCGTGGGCACTGGACGCCGGAGCTGGAGCAGGCGGTGGCGGAGCGCCGTGAGGCGAGGGCCGCCCTCCAACAGCGAACGACCACACCAGCAACCGAGAACGCTGGAAACAGGCGAAGAGGGAAGCCGCGAAGAAGAGGCACGAGGCTCGAAAGGTCGTTCGGAAGTTTGCAACAGAGGAGCTGAACAAGCCGACGAACCTTGGCAAGGTTTGCAAGATCTTGTGGAAAATGGAGGGCGGTGTGCAGACGGCGGCCCCCGGTCGGGCTATTGGCGGGGATCACGGCCGAGGAGGCTGGTGGCGGACCGTAGCAAGGCCGAGGCGTTTTCGTCGCAACCCTATGCCCAACGTAGCAAAACACGTCCGTACAAGAAATGGGACAAACTCGCCAAGACAAGACTCCAACAACTCGCCGCGGCCACTGTTCCTGCGGAGACCGACCGTACCGAGCATGTCAGCCCTTCTCACTGCGGGAGCTCCACCGCGCAGCTGCGCAAGCTGAAGCCACGGAAGGCCCCTGGCCCAGACGGTGTGTGCGGAGAGCACCTCCAGCACCTGGACCCGGTGGCCAGGGACGCGCTGCTGCGCCTCATCAACGACACCTGGCTGCGCGGAGAGATCCCGTCGGACTGGAGGAGGGCCACCATAAATACCGATCCAATCGGGAAGGACCCCATGGATCGTCGGCAAGCTACACCCGAATTGCCACTGAACTGCAGCACGCTGGCCCAAACTGGCGGAGCGCCTGTGGCTGCCCTCGCTGTACACATTGCAGGTCGCCTCTGTCACTCTAAGTGAGCTCCACAGCCCTGTCCCTCCGGAACAGGTCGGCTCTGTCGGGGTCCTGCCGCCGAAGAGAACCTCGCCCGTCTCGTCGCAGACAGTTTTCAGGACGGGATGGAACCGGCCGAAACCCCGCGGACGCCCGGTGGGAACGGCAAGAACGGCGGACAAGTTTCATCCTGGGTCCCTACGACTTCGCCAGGGCGTACGATACGATCGACACAGGCTGCTGTACGTCAAACTACTGAACATCTGCCGAAGTGCCTCGCGACCTGGTCTACCAATCTCCCGCGGCCGACGTGCCTGCGTCGAGGTGACGGCGTCTGCAGTGGGGAAGAGACCATTCCGAGCCGGGCCTTGCCCCAGGGTCTCCGTGCTCGCGCCCACTCTCTTCACGCTGGTGGCTGCTGACCTCGTGGAGAAGCGCCCGGCGTGGTGCCCCGGTCCGCCGGTATTCCATGTATGCCGACGACACGGCCACCCTGAGTGCTGGCGCCCAACTCGAGATGGCCCGGCGCGGAGGCGCAGCGTCGCCGAGTCATGGCCGGCTGGCGGTGCGGAACAAGATGGCGGATCGCGGGGCACAAACCCAACTACTAGTCATGTCACCAGTTGGAGCCAGGACGCCAAGGACGAGTCATCAAGGGAATGGCCGGCGCCGAGGTGCAAGGGATCACCCCACCTGAAAGCATCCTGGGCGCCTTCGAACAGACTGCTGGCAACTTCGGGCACACTGCCGGCAGGCCTGCGCAGGAAGGTCAGACCCCGTACTGGCGCAGCTGCGGAAGCTCACCGGCCACTCCTGGGGACTCCACGAGCTCAACTGCGCACTGTGCCCAACGATACGTCCGGGGCGCCCTCTTGAATAACGCCGGATCACCGCCCGCCGCCTGGCTTAACCCGCTGGCTTCCCCCTCCCCACTGAGCTGGTGGACCGGGAGCTACTGCGGCGGCTAGAGCTGTTACGGGTGCCCCATGTCTACCCCGACGCACGCTCTGATGGCGAGGCCGTCTGCTACAGGCGGGCTCGGAGCACCGTCCTGGCTACGAGGATGGTGGCGCTGGCGTCATCTCTGCCCGGGGGGACCTCTCCAGGGCGCTGGCCGGCCGCCCGCCGGCCGGGGTCGCCCTGCCCAGCGTCACGGCTGGCGCGAGATGGTTCGGCGACTCTGACGGAGCTGGGGGTGGCCGGACACTACATCGAGGCCGCGACTAGGGTCACTCTCCCTCATGGACCGTCAGTACCGGACATAACCTTTCTCTCACATCCATCGACGACTGTCGTAAGAAAGCGCCTCGAGAAGTCCAGACGCGCCGTCCGCTGAGTCGTCCTATGCACGCTACCGCCGGCAGATTCTGGCCATCTGGATCTGGTCGTACGGCTCGGCGGGCGGGGGGGGAGGGTGATGCTGGGGACGGCGGCCGGGGCCCTCACCTCCTCCCTTGGAGGAGAGAAGATGGGAGGTCAGGGCGCTCCGCCGGCCGCCTGTGCTGCCACACCCGAGCGGGAGGCTGGCGCTCTCGCGGACCCAGCGCTGGTCGCGGTCCCGGAGCTGGACGGCCTGCTGGCTGAGCCCCCGGTGGTTGTCTGCCTCGAATCACAGGCTGCGCTGTTTGTCTTTTGGATCGGTCCTGCCGCGCAGACTACCACCATGGAGCGCGGTCTGGGAAGCTGCTGCTTGGCGCATGGCGGAGCGGGTCAGCGCCCTCATCTGCATGGTGCCTGCCCTTGCCGCGGCCTTGAGGCAACGAAGTGTGCGGACTCCAATCGCCAAGGATGCGACAACTATGGACCAGACGGACGCCTCCAATAGACCATCAGTAGTCGCCACCCGCGCCACCGTCAGGTTTGCCCGCTATTGAGTTGGAGCGGCATGGCCGGACGGCCTGGTTTCGAGATATCTCGGCCGACATCTCCCGGGCCCGATCAGTGGCGACGACCGTGAGTCGCCGCGACGTCCACCATTGGTGCCGCCACTGGTCGGCCCTCGAGCAGTGGCTCACCGGTCGGACGTCGCCCCTACTGACGGCTGCCGGGCTGCAGATGACGCTGAGTGCCCAGCGGCCAGTGTCGTGTCTGCGGGGAGAGGCCCGACACACCGCGGCACATCCTGCTGCGGTGCCTGCCTGTGTGGCCGCCTCTTCTCCATCGGGCAAATATCCACGGAACGACCAAAGACCTCCGACCGAGACGAACGTGGTGGCGGCCATTTTGCTGCCGGCTACCGGTCCCTTCCAGAGCCCGTTCGGCTACGTCCCGGCCCTAGGCGGGGCCGGGAGGAACAACAACAACAACAACAACAACGTCACGAAAACGTGGGAAATTTGTATATCGTTTTGCCCCCCCCCCCTGTGGGATATTTCTTTGCTCTTCTCGTCTTGGCGAACCTTAAGCTACATTTTGTTTACCAAGCAAAATAAAATATGATGGCGAAACCAATTGACCGAAAAATGAGTGAGCCCAGGGAGCCATGCCCTCCCTCCGCCCCCCACCGCCCTGTTCCTACGCCTATGGCAGAACGCAGGGTCTCCCCAAACGCGGGGACCAGTCAGTCTAAATATGTAACGGGAAGAGCCTAACTTCGCAGCAAGACTCATATAGGGAGACAAGGCTAAAATTGACCCTCGCCCTACGGGGGGCAGGGCTGACAGCCCCGCACCATGAAGTTTGTATTGAATAACTTTTTACACATGCGGCGCATCTTACTGAAATTGTCAGCAGCTGAGTTAACAACAGTTATACGTATCCTATGATAATTTGAAGTGTATACTGCGTACGACTACAAGATCGTGACCTATGACATTTTCGTCAAGGTCATGTCATACCCCAAAGGGCCATTGACCTGACCCCAAAGGTCATCAGTTAACCTAGATACTCGAATTGGGATGTCGTTGGATTCACCTTATGACAGGCAACATACTACCGTTTACGGTGTCTCTCTATCTCTCTCCGTTCGGAAGTTATACTAAGCGCCCTGTGCATGTGCTGTAGCAAAACGGATAGCAATTATCATCTATGGTGAAGATTTCCGTGACCAAAGAGATCATTAACTGGCTCAGACCTAAAAACCGATATATTTATAGATAGCTAATACAACGACCAACATTTTGACGCTAATCAAATCATTTTATGCTGATAACTTTGGTTATGACGATGAATGGAGCAAAATCGCTATTTTGGGACATGGCTGATTTCGGGTCATTCACTTGACCTGGAAGGTCACCTGCTGACTTGAAACCTAAATATCACATACTGTTATATTTATTCAATTACAGGCAACACGCTGGTTCTTACCGCATTGCTTTAATGATTAACTTTAATGAATGGTTCTTACATGTTGCTTGGTTTGGAAGTTATCAGGGGGCCGTCAGGCCCCCCTGACACCTAACAGAGGGAGAAGATGAGAAAAGATCCCCGTAGGCCGAGGGTTATATTACAGAAAACTTGCTTCTGAAAGCACAATGAAAAAGAAAACGCATACCCATTAGATACTGGAACCACACCGTACAGGAGCAAAATGAGCGAGAAACCGGCTGAGTAGATTTGATACGCACATTGCTTGCCATCTGATGAGCGATGTTTGAAGGACAACTTCCCCTGTCACTTACTAGATGGCAGGGAGAGGCGATACAGTGCAGGACGTTACCAACAGGACTACGGAGTTGGAGTCGGTCGGAGTCAGCATTTTTGGCCGGATTCGGAGTCGCAAAAATGGTACCGACTCTAGCTTTGGCCCGGAGTCGGAGTGAATCGGAGTCGATCTTTTGACAATTGGCGATTACTTTGTTCGGTAGAATTAAGAAGTCTTCGGCCTACGGACATATTAATTTACACCCCTTTCGAAAGGAAATTAGTGGAAAATAAAACCTATACATTGCTCATCTAGCTTTCCGGCTGATGAATATAGGATAATAATTGTAACGTCATCTGATGATGAATGTGGTTTTAGACGCACCTGCTCTTGTGGTCACACGGCGTCCATTTTAATGACATCGTGCTCGTTTTGTCAAGAACATTTGAATCATTAGGTGACCAGGTTACATAAGTTAAATTCACAATTTGACCTCCGGTCAAGGTAATCCAAAGTCATGTCATGAGCCAGGTATGTCGTGCTGCACCATGTCGGACGCGTCTCGACGAGATATACACATTAGTGCCGGTCTCACGCTCTTATCTTCATTGTATGCTATCAAAAGTTATTGGCACAGAAGTGCTGGTCACCTGAGATGACCTCACTCGATCATGTAGGGATCACTGAGCAATAGTTGTACTTGGGTCAACGTAAATGAGCTATAAAAGCATAATCTTATCATTATTATTTTGATCTAATGCGTGTTTTCTTATACGAAAACATATGTATACTTTCTCGTTGATATATAATGAGAAGGCCACAAAACTGACCTGACCTTAGGTCACTTATATATATATATATACAAATCCGAGATAGCTGCAGAGTTGTAGGTATCTGTGGCTTGATTATGTCTGTGAGTTTTGAACTGATCAGCCACCCACTATAGACAGTGGCTGAGCTGTGGCAGTGGCTGAGCTGTGGCAGTGGCTGAGCTGTGGCAGTGGCTGAGCTGTGGCTGAAGCTGTGGCAGTGGGCTGAGCTGTGACAGTGGCTTGAGCTGTGCAGTGGCTGAGCTGTGGCAGTGGCTGGAGCCTTTGTGGCATGGCTGAAGCTGTGGCAGTGGCTGAGCTGTGACATGTGGGCTGAAACTGTGACAGTGGCTGGGCGTGGCAATGGCTGAGCCTGTGGCAGCTGGCAGTGGCAGTGGCTGAGCTGTGGCAGTGGCTGACCTGTGGGCAAGTGGCTGAGCTGTGGCAGTGGCTGAGCTTGGCAGTGGGCTGAGCTGTGGGCAGTGCTGAGACTTTGACAGTGGCTGAGCTGTGGAAGTGGCTGAGCCTTGTGGGCAAGTGGCTGAGCTGTGGCAGTGGCTGAGCTGTGGCAGTGGCTGAGCTGTGGGCAGTGGCTGAGCTGTGGCGTGGCTGAGCTGTGGCAGTGGCTGACTGTGGGCAGTGGCTGAGCTGTGGCATGGCTGAGCTGTGACAGTGGCTGAAGCTGGGGACGTGGCTGAGCTGTGTACAGTGGCTTGAACTGTGACCAGTGGGCTGAGCTGTGGCAGTGGCTGAGCTGTGGCTGAGCTTTGTGGCAGTGGCGAGCTCGTGGCTGTGGCTGAGCACTGGTGACAGTGGGCTGGCTGTTTGACAGTGGCTGAGCTGCTGGCAGTGGCTGAGCTGTGGCAGTGGCTGAGCTGTGACAGTGGCTAGCTGTTGACAGTGGCTGAGCTGTGGCAGTGGCTGAGCTTTGGTGGCAGTGGCTGAGCTTGTGGCAGTGGCTGAACTGTGGACAGTGGCTGAGCTGTGGCTGAGCTGTGGCAGTGGCTGAGCGTGGCAGTGGCTGAAGCTGTGGCAGTGGCTTAGCTGTGACAGTGGCTGAGCTGTGACAGTGCTGAACTGTGACAGTGGGCCTGAGCTGTGGCATGTGGCTGAGCTGGTGGCATGGCAGGGCTGAGCTGTGGCAGTGGCTGAGCTGTGACAGTGGCTGAGCTGTGGCAGTGGCAGTGGCTAGCAATGGAGTGGCTGAGCTGTGACAGTGGGCAGTGGCTGAGATGTGAACAGTGGCTGGAGCTGTGGCAGTGGCAGTGGCCTGAGCTGTGACAGTGGCAGAGCTGTACAGTGGCTGAGTGTGACCAGTGGCTAGAGCTGTGACAGTGGCTGAGCTGTGACAGTGGCTGAGCTGTTGACGTGGCTAGCTGTGGCATGGCTGAGCTGTGGCAGTGGCAGTGGCTGAGCTGTGACAGTGACTGAGCCTGGTGGCAGTGGACCTGAGCCTGTGGAGTGGCTTGAGCTTGCCAGTGGCTGAGCTGGGTGGCAGTGGCTGAGCTGTGGCAGTGGCTGGAAGCGTTGGCAGTGGCAGTGGGCAATGGCAGTGGCTTGACTGTTGGCAGTGGGCTGAGCTGTTGGCAGTGGCTGAGCGCTGTGGCAGTGGCTGACTGGTGAACAGTGGCTGAGTGTGGACAGTGGCTGAGCTGTGGCAGTGGCTGAGCTGTGACAGTGGCCTGAGCTGTGACAGTGGCCTGAGCTTGTGGGCAGTGGACTGAGCTGTGACAGTGGCTGAGCTGTGAAGTGGGCTGAGCTGTGACAGTGGGCTGAGCTGTGGCAAGTGGCAGTGGCAGTGGCAGTGGCTTGAGCTGTGTGGCAGTGGCTGAGCTGTGGCAGTGGCTGAGCTGGTGGCATGTGGGCAGTGGCAGTGGCTGAGCTGTGGCAGTGCTGAGCTGTGGCAGTGGCTGAGCAATGTGGCAGTGGCTGAGCTGTGGCAGTGGCAGTGGCAGTGGCTGGGCAGGTGCAGTTGGCTGAGCTTTGTGGCAGTGGCTGAGCTGTGACAGTGGCTGAGCTCGTGGCAGTGGGCTGAGCCTGTGGGCAGTGGCAGTGCAGTGGCCTGAGCTGTGGCAGTGGCTGAGCTGTGACAGTGGTTCTGAGCTGTGGCAGTGGCTGAGCTGTGGCAGTGGCTCGAGCTGTGGCAGTGGCTGAGCTGCTGGCAGTGGCTGAAGCTGTGGCAGTGGCTGAGCTGTGGCAGTGGCTGAAGCTGTGGCAGTGGCTGAGCTGTGGCAAGTGGCTGAGCTGTGGCAGTGCTGAGCTGTGACAGTGCTGAACTGTGACGTGGCTGAGCTGTAGGCATGGCTGAAGCTGTGGCCTTGAGCTGTGGCAGTGGCTGAGCTGTGGCTGTTGGCTAGCTGTGAACAGTGGCTGAGCTGTTGAAGTGGCTGAGCTGTGGCAGTGGCTGAGCTGTGGCAGTGGCTGAGCTGTGACAATGGCATGAGCTTGGTGACCAGTGGCATGAGCTGGTTGGCAGTGGCTGAGCTGTGGGCAGTGGGGGGGGGGGGGCCCACCCTGAGCCGCTCGGCAGTGGCTGAACTGTGCCAGTGGCTAGCTGTGGCTGAGCTGTGTGCCGTGACTTGAGCTGTGGCAGTGGCTGCAGCTGTGGCAGTGGCCTGAGGCTGTGACAGTGGGCTGAGCTGTGACAGTGGGCTGAACTGTGGACAGTGGCTGAGCTGGTGCAAGTGGCTGGCTGTGGCATGGCAAGTGGCTGAGCTGTGGCAAGTGGCTGATGGCTGTGACCAGTGGCAGTGGCTGAGCGTGACAGTGGCTGAGCTGTGGCAGTGGCAGTGGCTGAGCTGTGGCAGTGGCTGAGCTGTGACAGTGGCAGGGCTGAGCTGTGACAGTGGCTGAGCTGTGGGCAGCTGGCAGTGGCTGAGCTGTGACAGTGGCTGAGCTGTGACAGTGGCTCGAGCTGGTGGCAGTGGCTGATGCTGTGGCAGTGACACGTTGGCTGAGCTGTGACAGTGGCTGAACTGTGACAGTGGCTGAGCTGTGGCAGTGGCTGAGCTGTGGCAGTGGCAGTGGCTGAGCTGTGGCAGTGGCTGAGCTGTGACAGTGGCTGAGCTGTGGCAGTGGCAGTGGCTGAGCAATGGCAGTGGCTGAGCTGTGACAGTGGCAGTGGCTGAGCTGTGACAGTGGCTGAGCTGTGGCAGTGGCAGTGGCTGAGCTGTGACAGTGGCTGAGCTGTGACAGTGGCTGAGCTGTGGCAGTGGCTGAGCTGTGGCAGTGACAGTGGCTGAGCTGTGACCAGTGGGCTGAGCTTGTGGCAGTGGCTTGAGCTGTGGCAGTGGCTGAGCTGTGGCAGTGGCTGAGCTGTGGCAGTGGCAGTGGCAGTGGCTGGGCAGTGGCAGTGGCTGAGCTGTGGCAGTGGCTGAGCTGTGACAGTGGCTGAGCTGTGGCAGTGGCTGGACTGTGGCAGTGGCAGTGGCAGTGGCTGAGCTTGTGGCAGTGGCTGGAGCTGTGACAGGTGGCCTGAGCTGATGGCAGTGGCTGAGCTGTGGCAAGTGGCTGAGCTGATGGCAGTGGCTGAGCTGTGGCAAGTGGCTGAGCTGTGACAGTGGCTGACTGTGGCATGTGGCTGAGCTGTGCAGTGGGCAGTGAAAGTGGCTGAGCTGTGGCAGTGGCGAGCCTGTGGACAGTGGCTAGCTGTGCACAGTGGCTGAGCTGTGGCAGTGGCTGAGCTGTGGCAGTGGCTGAGCTGTGGCAGTGGCTGAGCTGTGGCACGACCACAAACGGCCTAGCTTGCTTGTGCATTCAACTAAGGTTAAAACATGTGAATTTGTAAAAGTTGTTTAGATTTCCTTGAAAATCAGCAAAGTTGCCAGTTTTCGGTCGATTTCAGTCGTTTAGGGGCATGGCAGATGCCCCCTTGCATCCACCCTAGAGCACCCAAATGATTTGTGAAAATTGCCAGCCGTTGAGTGCCCACCTTTCGGTCCGTATAGCTTGTGGCCACTGATGGACATCAGGTCAATGTTCATTTCGTTGACGTCGACGGGAATTTTTCCCACGGCCTGAGCAGCATCCGTATGGAAGAACACCTTCCGCTCCCGGCAGATCCGTCCTACAGAGACAGACAGCGCGGTCAGACGACTGGTATACAGCTCCGTCCTACAGAGACAGACAGCACGGTCAGACGACTGGTATGGCAGATCCGTCCTACAGAGACAGACAGCACGGTCAGACACTGGTATGGCAGATCCGTCCTACAGAGGCAGACAGCACGGTCAGACACTGGTATGGCAGATCCGTCCTACAGAAGACAGGACAGCACGGTCAGACACCTGGTAATGGCAAATCCGTCCTAACACAGAAGGCAGACAGCACGGTCAACACCTGGTATGAGCAAGATCCGTCCTAACAACGAGAACAGACAGGCACGGTCGAACGACTGGTATGACAGATTCCGTCCTACAGAGACAAGACAGCTAAGGTCAGACACTGGCATGGGCAGATCCGTCCTACAGAGGCAGACAGCACGGTCAGACACTGGTATGGCAGATCCGTCCTACAGAGACAGACAGCGCGGTCAGACGACTGGTATGGCAGATCCGTCCTACAGAGACAGACAGCGCGGTCAGACGACTGGTATGGCAGATCCGTCCTACAGAGGCAGACAGCACGGACAGACGACTGGTATGGCAGATCCGTCCTACAGAGGCAGACAGCGCGGTCAGACACTGGTATGGCAGATCCGTCCTACAGAGGCAGACAGCACGGTCAGACGACTGGTATACAGATCCGTCCTACAGAGACAGACAGCACGGTCAGACGACTGGTATACAGCTGCGTCATCAGAGACCAGAGTCGTCAGAGAAATTCAGACAAATTAGAGAAACACAGCTACGCACTTAGTTATTTCATGGCTTTGCCTCTACGTCTAATACAGAAAAACGCAAGCATTGTGAATAACAATATCAAACGAACAACCAGCGAAAACGCGTTTTTAAGACATAGCTGGGCACACCACAGGGAGACCTGGGATCGCTTTGAAGCCAGGATGCGGAGTGGACAATTCAGCCTAAAAATAACTTGAGAGATTGGCGAATTCAGCCTAAAAGACCATATGATGTACTCAGATTTGCAAAAACTAATCCATCATAATCAGCTGTTCAAAATGGCAATACTTTCTTGATTTTGATTTTTCATCAACAGGTTAATATTAGCATTACTAGCATTAGTAATATCATTGTTAAGGTTATAGTTATCCAATACATTAGCCCCGTTTCCTTGGCAACCAGCGTAAATCCGACAAGTTTTAAATCGTATTCACTCAAGAAAGCATTCAACCAATTTCAATGAAATTTTGACAGCATGCGTATAATTGTTGTTAACTAAGCTACTGAAAAATTCAGCAAGATGCGCAGCATGAGTAAAAAGTTATTTAAGAAAAATCCCAGGGGGACCTAATCAGCCCCCCCCCCGTAGGGCGATGGCTAAATTCTTAGTGAGTTTAATAGCTATAGATATTAGATATAGACATTAAAATGTATGGGAGAATGTTTTTACATGTATTTGCATTGTAATGTATCTGAATATCGCAGGACAACCACGAAACAATTTTTTCGACAAGACTACACACCCTGCCAACAGGGTGTCGTTTTCCACCCAAATTTTGCAATCCTAGAACACTAGGTCATAACCACAAAACAACAATAGCAGGTTAAGTGGGCCAGCCGCCGCCAGCAGCGTTAGTAGGAGCCGTGAGCAGCCGGCAGTCCAGCAGAGCGGCTGCTATCCGCTGCCCACTGCCGTACCAATCTCCTCGACTGGCTGGCGCACGCCGATCTCATTGTGGACGGTCATGATGGAGCAGAGCACCGTCTGCGGCGTGACGGCACGCTCCAGCTGCTCCAGCTCGATCAGCCCGTTCGACTGCACCGGCAGGTAGGTGACACGGAAGCCCTCCATCTCCAGGTGGCGGCACGAGTCCAGCACACACTTGTGCTCCTGTCGCCAGCGACACAGGGCGGGGGTCAGCATACACGGGACAGGCCGAGGTACCGGCACCAGGAGACCAGGGAGCCACACGGGACAGGCCGGGGTACCGGCACCAGGAGACCAGGGAGACAAACGGGACAGGCCGGGGTACCGGGACCAGGAGACCAGGGAGCCACACGGGACAGGCCGGGGTACCGGCACCAGGAGACCAGGGAGACATACGGGACAGGCCGGGGTACCGGCACCAGGAGACCAGGGAGACAAACGGGACAGGCCGGGGTACCGGCACCAGGAGACCAGGGAGCCACACGGGACAGGCCGGGGTACCGGCACCAGGAGACCAGGGAGACATATGGGACAGGCCGGGGTACCGGGAAAAGGAGACCAGGGAGCCACACGGGACAGGCCGGGGTACCGGCACCAGGAGACCAGGAGACATTACGGACACGGCCGGGGGTACCGGGCACCAGGAGCCAGGGAGAACAAACGGGACAGGCGGGGTACCGGCCCAGGAAGACCAGGGAGCCACAGGACCCAGGAACCGGGGTACCGGCGACCAGGAAGACCAGGGAGACATATGGGACAGGCCGGGTACCCGGGGAAAAGGGGAGACCAAGGCGGAGCCTAATGGGACAGGCCGGGGTACCGCACGCAGGAGACCAGGGAGCCAAACGGGACAGGCCGGGGGTACCGGCACCAGGAAGAACCAGGGAGCCATATGGAGCAAGGCCCGGGGTACGGAAAAGGAGACCACGGAGCGCATATGGACAGACCCGGGGTACGGACAGGAGACCAGGAGCCATACTGGGACAGGCCGGGGTACGGGACGCAGGAGTACAGGGGAGGCCATATGGGACAGGCCCGGGGTACCCCGGGGAAAAAGGAGACCAAAAGAGCCATTATGGGGACAGGCCGGGGTACACCGGGACCCAGGAGACGCAGGGAAGGCCATATGGGACAGGCCGGGGTTAGCCGGGACCGCCAGGAGACCAGGGAGCCCATACGGGAACAGGCCGGGGTACCGGGACCAAGGAGCCCAGGGAGCCACATATGGACAGGCCGGGGTACCGGGAAAGGAGACCCAGGGAGCCCATAACTTGGGACAGGCGGGGGTACCGGGACCAGGAGACCAGGGGCATATGGGACAGGCCCGGGGTAACGGGACCCAGGAGAAACAGGGAGCGCATACGGGACAGGCCGGGTACCCGGGACCAGGAACCAAAGGAGGCCATTACGGGGACAGGCCGGGGTTAACCGGGGACAGGCAGACCCAGGGAGCCAACACGGGACAGGCCGGGGTAACGGGGACCAAGGAGAACCCAAAGGAGAACAAACCGGGGGACAGGGGCCGGGGGGTTTAAACCGGGATCAGGAGACCAGGAGACACAACGGGAGCAGGCCGGGGGTAACCGGCACAGGAGGGACCAGGAGCATAATGGGACAGGCCGGGTACCGGGGACCCAGGAACCCAGGGAGCCATATGGGACAGGCGGGGGTAGCCCGGGGACCAGGAAGACCAAGGGGAAGCCATTACGGACAGGCCGGGG
The DNA here is from genome assembly GCA_014673585.1 of Semibalanus balanoides. NCBI lineage: Eukaryota > Metazoa > Arthropoda > Thecostraca > Balanomorpha > Balanidae > Semibalanus > Semibalanus balanoides. Next base: position 73,260 of record VOPJ01012272.1, read on the forward strand.
GGGTACCGGGACCAGGAGACAGGGGTTAGTTCCATAAACGGGGACAGGCCCGGGGGGGGGGTAAAACACCCGGAAAAACCCAGGAGACCAGGGGAGCCACCCGGGCAGGGCGGGGTACCGGGACACAGGAGACCAGGGAGACAAACCCGGGACCAGGGCCAGGGGTACCGGGATCAGGAGAACCACGGGAGACACACGGGACAGGCCGGGGTACCGGACGACCAGGAAGATCAGGAGCCATACGGGGACAGGCCTGGGGTACCGGGACCTAGGCCGACCAGGGAGCATTACGGGACAGCGCCGGGGTACCGGGGGACCAATGGAAACAGGGAGGGCCATATGGGGGACAGGCGGGATACCGGACCCAGGAGACCAGGAGACACACGTGACAGGCGGGGTACCGGGGGGATCAGGAAGACCAGGGACCATAACGGACAGGCCGGGTAGCCGGAGACAGGAGACCAAGGAACCAGGGAGCCCATACGGGAACAGCCGGTCGGGAAAACGGAAACACGTTGGAGGCGGGGGGTACCGGAGACCAGGAGACGCAGGGAGACAGCACGGGACAGGCTCCGGGGTAACTGGGATCAGGGAGCGAGGGAGCCACACGGGAACAGGCCGGGTACGGATCAGGAGACCAGGGAGCCATACGGGAACAGCCGAGGTAACCGTGGAGATCAGGAGACCTAAGGGACCACACGGGACAAGGACGGGGTACCGGGAACAGGCAGACCAGGGAGCACATACGGGACAGGCCGGGGTTACCGGGATCAGGAAACCAGGGAGCATAACGGGACAGGCCGGGGTACGGGAAACCGAGAAGACAGAGGCCCACACGGGACAGGCCGGGGTACCGGATCAGAGAGACCAGGTGAGCCCATAACGGGACAGGCCGAGGTACCCGGGATCAAGGAGACTAGGGAGCCACACGGACAGGCCGGGGGTACCCGGGGATCAAGGAGACCAGGGGAGGCCATAACGGGACAGGCCGAGGTACCGGGATCAGGAGAGCAGAGAGCCATACGGGACAGGCCGGGGTACCGGGACCAGGAGAACAGGGAGACATACGGGACAGGCCGGGGTACCGGGACCAGGAGACCAGGGAGCCATACGGGACAGGCCGGGGTACCGGGATCAGGAAACCAGGGAGCCATACGGGACAGGCCGGGGTACCGGGACCAGGAGACCAGGGAGACACACGGGACAGGCCGGGGTACCGAAACCAGGAGACCAGGGAGCCGTATGGGACAGGCCGGGGTAACGGGACCAGGAGACCAGGGAAGACACACGGACAGGCCGGGGTACAGAAACCAAGGAGACCAGGGGAGCCATATGGACAGGCCGGGGTTACGGACCGGAGACCAGGGAGCCATAGCGGGACAGGCCCGGGGTACCGGGACCAGGAGACCAGGGAGACACGGGACAGGCCGGGGTACCGAGACCAGGAGACCAGGGAGACACACGGGACAGGCCGGGGTACTGGGATCAGGAGAGCAGGGAGCCACACGGGACAGGCCGGGGTACCGGGATCCAGGAGACCAGGGAGACCATACGGGACAGGCCGAGGGTACCGGGATCAGGAGAACCAGGGAGCCATACGGGACAGGCCGGGGTACCGGGATCAGGAGACCAGGGAGACACACGGGACAGGCCGGGGTACCGAGACCAGGAGATCAGGGAGACACCGCACTCTCGTCACTCTGCTGGGACGATGATGATTATTATTTACACAATCATTGTCACATCGCACTCACGCTATGTAAACAAACAACAGGGACATTCCAGAACAGATCGACAAGCGAAAAACACAAATAAACACCCTATATCTCACATTGCGATAAAAGTCCGTACTAACGGTTATCTGGGCGCCAAATATCGCTGTGCAAGTTTCAGCTTGATTGGAGTTACAGCTGCCTAGTTATAGCCACCGGCATTTTCGTGAGGTCACTTTGCATGACTTAGCCAATCAGTCAATAACTCCACACACAATTATCGAATTCCTAGAAACCCATACATTTTCTGAATGACAAAAATAGGAACATCAGACCAGGCCCAGTTCTTCTTTTTTGGGGGGCGGGATGGATTCTGTCGAAATAGCCTGTGACCTCCAGTGACCTGACCTTACACGAGCAGTGAAAACTATTTTGCTTTTCAATTTTTCAAATATAAGTACTTTCGTAAGTTGTCTTTACACAGAACAACTTACCAAATTAACAAATTAACAAAACAAACAGATGGATAATGTTAACTTCTAAAGTGTACTTTATAATTGGTCAAAATATCACGTTTTTGTATATTTGCACCACAAAATGTCAATGATGTCATTTATTGCGGTTTCAGTGTCACATAAAGGTTTCAGGTTGCAATATAAGCCACTTGAAGGTTAAGTTGGGATGGTTTATTGATGTCCCAAGTGCAATTGTTGTTCAGTGACCTCTGAAAAGTCAGTTGAGGTCATCAGAGGTCACCAGCACCTTTTTACCAATAACTCTTAATAGAATAAAGATAGAGATGTGTAAATGACACCAATATGTTTATTTCATCGATTCAGGTCGCTCCATATGCAACATTACCTACTTGGGTCACCAAATGACCTTGAACCGAGGTCAAATTTTGAAGTTAACCTAACCAGGTCAACATTAATAACGTGCCTAACGTTCGTGACGTGCCTTTTCGTTCGTTTTCTTTGGCCCTTTCAACCATCGGGAAGGGGCCTTTTTAAGTCCGCGCCCCGTCCGGACGAAATCCTGACTACGTGCCTGGTTAAAGGGACACTCCCACCTTAAAAAATGTGTCAAATGTACGTCGTTTGTGGTGTAAAATATGAAGTGAGATGCTGGCCGAACACGAATTATAGTACATTTGTTTCTCACAAACAGTGCTAAATTTCATAAAAAAAATCAGTTTTAATATTTGGGCATGATAACGTTCATATGAGAATTTTTGGGAAAAAGAAAACCTTCAACGCTGCCATAAAGTAGTGACTTAGTGTCATGGCTTAATGTATTGGCCCAAAGGTAAAACAAGTCGAACCTGTAATCAACATTTAGTAAGAGAGACTTACGACATGCGGCTCAGGGCCACCCATTCAAATACCATTGGGGGATGGGGATGTTTACATGATGTCATAAACCAATCTCGAATTTTACTGTGATTCGACGTCAGTGGTTGTTTTAACTTATACCATACTAATTGGCAAATGCCAAGCACGCAAAAATGGCTATCTCAACTCAAATATTAATGTTAAGGTGGGGACAGTCCCGCTGTTAAAGGGCTTTCCCTGAAACGGTTCATAATCCAGCTCACGCAAAGGTTGAAAATCATAAATAAAAAGGCTCTCACAATAATAAAGTGGCCGAAATCCCGGCAAAGTTTTTGTTCCCTCTATGGTTTTTGTTTTTGGGGCATCATGACTGGCGTTCCCTCCCTCCCCCCCCCCCCGTCCGCTGTCACGGCGGCCCAGCGTCTGTCCGTCTCAGTCGCTCAGCCGCTCAGCCGCTCAGCCGCTCAGCCGCTCAGCCGCTCAGCCGCTCAGCCGCTCAGCCGCTCAGCCGCCGGCACTCACCGTCTGAGTGGTGATGACGTGGTTCTTCTTGGAGCGGTAAAACTTGGCCACGCCCTTGACGGCGATGTTGTTGGACTCGGTGGCTCCCGAGGTGAAGATGATCTCCTTCGGGTCGGCTCCCACCAGGTCTGCTACGCGCTGCAGGAGAGACATACCAACCGAGCCGTCACGACGCCGACACTTATAACGCCGCCGCCTGACTTACAGTGTCACAGGATAACGCCAATGTGTCAGCTCTCCAAGGCGAAAGATTCTCACCAACTTTGACCTGGCACTTCCAAAGTCTTGTATCAGAGTATGGAGGTAAACAAACGACACTGCCTTCGACTGTTCCGCCGACGGATATAGCTGATTGCGTCGAATACCAATTCCGAGGTTTCTCAGCACCTATTAACAAGAGTTACCACAAAAATGTACTCATTTGGGGTACCAAACACTTGTATCCACCAATAAAGAGGTGATCATAAATGAAAGTAACGGTTTATTTCAAAACATCGAGAAGCGCGAGCAAGAGCCTAGCTTGCCTCGTTTTAGTCTATCATGTGGCGTTCCCCGTAATCGCATCATAGGCGTGGGCCAGGCAGTCCATGGCTCCTTTTTGGTGAGAATGGACGGGCGCACGCACGCACGCCACACGCACGCCACAAACACACTTGTCGTGTCGTTCCTTCGTCCCTGTCAGCGCGTCGCCCGACATTTGCATTCCAATCAGCGGACGTGACATGCACTACGCAGCCAATCCAAACAGAGGCTGACAGTGACGTGACAAAGTCGCCGGCTGGCACACAGCTGCTGGCACACAGCCGCTGGCCGCCGGCTGGCACACAGACGCTGGCACACAGCCGCTGGCCGCCGGCTGGCCAGCGGTGCACACTAGGCACGCTGGCCGCCGGAATGGTCACCACAGAGCTTGGCACATCAGCGCTTGGCCGCAGGCTTGCACACAAGCGCTGCCGGCCGGCTGCACCCACGCGCTGCCGCCGGCTGCATACAGCCGCTGGCCGCCCTGGCACAACAGCCGCGGCCGCCGGCGTGGCACACAGACGCTGGCCGCCGGCGGCATACAGCCGCTGGCCCCGAGCTGGCATACCAGCCGCTGGCCGCGGGGGCACACAGCCGCTGGCCGAGGCCTCGGCACACAGCCGCTGGCCGCCGGCTGGCACACAGCCGCTGGCCGCCGGCTGGCACACAGCCGCTGGCCGGCACCAGCAGACAACGTGACAGCAGAGCAACCAAGTCTCGCTACACGATTAGTATCATTCTTGAAGGCATGCTGCAAGTAAAACGACACAAAAACATGCGTGTTAGCCGAAAACCACAGACCTGATGGGTACGGAGGCTTCCGACTAATAACAAGTTTTCGCGTGTTGTTTTCAAAACGCGGACTGAAAGCTTTTCATTTGTGTCGCAAGTGTATTATTTCGTCGAGTTTTGACATAGTCCGCCGGTGTCACTCTGTCAAACGGCACGGCCGTGGTCCAATTAAGGTGGTGGTTGTGGAGCTGCAGCCCGCCGGCCGTGGTCACAATAAAGTGTGGTGGTTGTGGAGCTGTAGCCCGGCCGTGGTCGCAATAAAGTGTGGTGGTTGTGGAGCTGCAGCCCGCCGGCCGTGGTCACAATAAAGTGTGGTGGTTGTGGAGCTGCAGCCCGCCGGCCGCGCACTCTGTCAGCTCTGTTCAGCTGACGACTGCCCAGTCACGTGACCTATGTGTGCAGCTGCAGCGAGGGCAGATCACCAGGGACGGGGCCGGGCCAGGTGACCGGGGACGGGGCAGGCATGGCTTGAGCTTCTATAAGACAGCAAAACTGAAATATTTGTATCTGTAAGACACACAACTTCACTTTCAGTCAAATATTGCTGGTCAACACTCAATCGATAGGTAGGTACAGTGCAAGGACTGGCACATAGTATTCATCTAGGTAGGTACAGTGCAAGGACTGGCACATAGTATTCATCTAGGGTTCTCTCTTTCCTGTCACCTTCCACTCTTGCCTTCCTAAAAACACAGACTTGATGGAACCTAGCAAGGTAAGAACGAGATAACCAACAGGTACCTTAGTCAAAGATTCCCTTTTAATGCGCATAATCAGGTCAAACAGAGGAAACCGGGAAGTATATGGGGTCGGAAGGGGCAGAGGTGGTGTATGTGCATTGTGTATACTAGCATACTATATAAAACATTTAAGTGTTTGTTTATTGGGATTTTAGAGCATGCTGACACCTTTGGACAATTTGTGTCCATAATATATGAAAGTGAATGAGTGGGAAATGGCGCCAATAGATTAGCACTTACGTGCCTTTGCACATTCCCACCATATCAATTTGTTTTTATAAACAAGGATGATTATAAAAGGCGCTATAAATGAGTGTCCAGAGCCAAGGCCTATTAGCAAAGAACTGCATGCAAAAACATCAAAATGTTTTTTTAATCCAAACCCAAGGTGATTCGCTCAGCAAAAGACCAACATTCAAGGCTATTCACTCAGACGTCCCTGCCTTAGTTATTAGTTAATCCCTATAATATACCAACCATTCAATACAGAATATCAAATTTAGTCAGCACAGATGTGTTCCCGAAAACATTTTGCACTATAACTAATTTTAAATTCAATAATAAGTATCACACCACTTCCTTGCGCTGACTGTCGCCAAACTTTGCTTACTCAACATCTGATTGTCCTTAGAGCTGCGGTATTGAGCATCTCGGGGCAGTGGCGGCGCCACCATAAGGGCAGGGGTGGCAGACTGCCACCCCTGCCGTCACACAGGGGTGGCATTGCCACCCCTTAAATTTAAGCCACCTTCTATATTTTACCGGTGCTATTTTCACAAAATTGTGGATTCACTTTGAACATGTATGGAACAGTTACATTCGTCGACCAATTAAAATTTTAGTCGCATTAGTCTATATTGCTATTCAAACTATCATATCTGGTCATGACCATAATATTCAGCAATTTGACAGAGACTTTCGCTCTGTATCGGGTTATATAAATTGACCTATCTAACGGAGAGCGGGCCATTGCAAAAGCTGTGCCGGCGAGCCACTGGGCGGGGCACGGAACAGGGTGGCAGCAAAGGAAGAGCAGGCGGGACCAGGGTAGCGGAGCGGTACAATGACAGGAGCGGACAGAAGCAAGGACGGACAGGGCGCGGGGCAGAGGCGGGGCAGAGGCAGGCAGAGGAAGACAGCGGCACGGCAGGGCAAGGGCAAGGGCAGGGCAGGCGCAGGGCAGGGCAGGAATATGGCGAGACATGCAGGCGCGGCGGGGCAAGACAGGGGAGAGCAAGACAAGGCAGGGCTTTGCAAGGCAGAGGTGGGGCAGGGTAAGACAGATGTAGAACAGGGTAAGGCAGATGGTGGAGCAGGGCAGGACAGAGGCAGGGCACAACATGGCGGAGGCGGGAAGGGCAGGGCAGACGCATAATATTTTAATTAAATAAATAATGTATAATAAAATATTAACCAGTGAGAAGCGGGGGTTCGCACCACTGCCAACCACATACTGCCGGGAGGGAGACGGATAGCCGCCTCCCCTAAGATCTAAAACACACGATGTGGCGATGAGCCAAAAAAGCACGTTTATAGATAAACGAAGACAAGCTAACTCGGACAAGCTCTATATCCGAAACAATCACCGGCAATTTCTTAGGAAGGTCAATATTAGGTACCAGAGTTTTCAATAAAGTCGAATTTTCGCGCTAGGTATATATCGGAATGTTTCTTTACAAACCGCATAGGCGGTTTCGTGTATTATATACGGTATGCCAGCGTGCATACTTATTAAATTCATCAAGGGACCCAAGCCTCAGAAGCGCGCTGTCAACGAAAGTTTTGTTGAGTGAGGGAGTATCGAGACTGTAAATGTAAATCAAGTCAATCACTAATATATTCAACCCATCCTTCATAGGGAACCAAATCACAATATGCAGATAAATGCTACTTGTTTAAACTATAACGTCGCTCTTTGCCCTGTTGAAAATGCCCTACCTACTTGGGTAACAAATCAGCCTGCTCTGCGGTCTGGACCTGGAAAGTCGGGTTTATTTCACAATTGTATTCGAGTCAGTCACAATGTAAAAAAGGCTGTGCGTCACAGGGATGAACAGAGTCGGTCATGTGCAATAAACTGTGCGTCACAGGGACAGACAGAATGGAAAGATTACCTCCCCTGACCTTTACCCTTGGAATGGGCATCCGGGACGATATTAATTGAATCCTTTGACCCGCTGCAATGATCCAAACTGACGCTGCTGGCAGTGACCCGAAATGAAACACTACGCCACTGCTCATCACTGTTCCATAGTAGTTGGGGTCTGCTGCGCCGGCAATTCCACCGAGCAGCGTGTGTCAGCGCGGTACCGTGAATCAGCTGAGAACGACTTCAATCACGCTAACACTTCAACCTTTTCATACTAATGCAATATTGCCTACAATTACCTGGTAACCTGTATAGGCTGTAGCTTGATGTAAGACCCTGCGAGCAGCATTCCTCGCCAAAATCGCGGGTGGGGGGGGGTTCTCATCGCTATCTCCGTAACGTGTCCACAAAAACTATGACGTCGCTCCAGTCAGTCATTCTAGCGCAGCCGTTGCGGTCGGTTAAAACAAGTTTTTCGCAATAGCTTTCAACAAATAACGAAATGCAACAATATTTTTTGATGTCATCCGTGTTCGCCTTGTAGGAAATGCGTCGACTTGTACCCATTTCATGTGGTTTAGGTAAAATTCAAAAGTATCAAAGTTTACGACCAGTTTACGGCGCGTAGTATGGATGAGAAATATTAAAAATAATAAGGTATTTCTCATCCATGCGCGTAGTATGAGTCTGGAGCAGATTCCACACACATGAACTTTGGTGACCTCTAGTGTTCTCAATATTGACCTGATCCTAAAATGATCTGAACAATTTCGATTTGCCTGTATTTGAGCTTGTCAGTGCTGTTTTTGCATTTATCGTAACCTTTATCCTTTTCGAGTTACAGGACATTTATTTTCCCGAAATAGCACTAACTGCAATGACGGAGGAGGCCGATGGATACGAATGACGTTTGCTTTGACGTCATGACCACGTAAAATCACTGGATGACTCTACCTCCTATATATGGCTTTGCCAAAAATATGTATTCAGCGACGTTTGGTTTTTATAATATCTTCATTAAAACACGCGCTTTATAACTCTGATCTTATATCATTTAGTAAAGGGAGAAGACTCGTAGAACAGACTATATAACTATATTTTATGGGTCTGGTATCAAAATAAAATGTGCTAAGCATATGAAGAACTTTCTAAAAGATACCTATCATGGGTCTGGTATCAAAATATAAGTGCTAAACATATGAATAACTTTCTAAAAGATACCTATCAGCTTAAAAATAAAATTGAAATCATGAAATGTGCTGGATTTATGTTCGTTTGCCGCGAGGTTTATAAGCGTTACACATTTCCGTGACACTTTTTCCCGGTAAAAGATACATGCGTACCCAATCAGTCAAGTTTGCCACCCCTGGCAAAAATCCGTGGCACCGCCCCTGTCTCGGGGTAGCGCAACCGGGCGACAAATCCTCAAACAATTATCCACAAAGGAAAATGTGTCATTCTCCAAGATGGCCGAAGGCCGCAAAGGAGGCATCATACATTACTCAACCCCTTGTGAAGCCAGGGGCCGCTTATTGACCAAACCTCTATCAACCATAAAGGTTAGATCAGATGGTAATACTTCAGCAACGCACCTCCCCAATTTATTGGTTGGTGATACTCCCAAGTCCCAAGGCCAAAAGTCTCAGGATTGAGACATCACCAAATTATCAACATGATAAAACTGTCAAGACTCATCCCAAAAATTATCAAGATTTATTAGAGATTAGATTAGAGCTGTTTTTTGCCTCATCCCATATGTAAACCACGCCTGAGCTAGTTCTGACTTGCTTATCCCTTACCACAGGGATGTGTTGAAATGCTGCCAGAGGCTGCTCTAGATACTTTTTGGTGGAGGCGGCACTAACTACCGATTGAGGGAGACCATTCCAGTCGTTTACAACTCGTGCACTGAATGCCCGTCTCCTTGGTCTTGATTCGGCTCTGGGCTTCCGGCTCATGGGTGGCCACGAGTGCGTTCAGTCGGGGCAGAAACGAAGAAATCCTCTGGAGCCAGGTCGATCCCTCCATGGAAGATCTGGTACACTAGGATCATGTCGCCACGGCGTCTTCGGTAGAACAGTGATGGCAGTTCAAGTACTTTCAGACGTTCTTCATACGGCATGTGTCTGATTGAGGTTACCAGGCGAGTTGCTCTTCTTTGAACCCGCTCAACTAAGAGTTAGTCAGCACGGTTGAACGGACCCCAAGTCACGTTGCCATACTCCATGTGAGGACGAACGAGGGCCTTGTAAAGCAGAGGAAGTGTAAACACATCGATCAGTTCAAAGGACCGCCTGATCACTGTCAATATCTGGTTCACCTTCGCAACCGCTGCAGCTGCTTGTTTCCGGAATTTGAGGCTAGAGTCCATGAATATACCAAGGTCACGTTCAGTCTCCGTCTCTTCCAGTGTGACATCTCGCATGGTGTACTGGAGATGAGCGTTGCTTGTACCAAGATGCAGAACCTTGCATTTCTCATCGTTGAAAGGAAGCTGCCATCTATCCGACCAAGTCACCACAGCATCAACATCAGCCTGAAGAGATGCCGCTCCTGTTGACAGAGACACGTTATGGTGGATCTTCGTGTCGTCGGCGAACATCTTGACCGTGTAGTCAACGACGGAGGGCATGTCATTAATAAAAAACAGAAACAAGAGGGGGCCAAGTACAGAACCCGCTGGTGACAGACGCCCAGTGAGAATGATGCCCGTTCACAACGACTTTCTGTCTACGACCAGAGAGGAATGCCTCGATCCACTGGTGAAGATTACCAGAGACACCATAACTTAGCAGCTTTCTCAGAAGGCGCCTGTGTGGAACAGCATCGAACGCCTTGCGAAAGTCCAAGTAACTGCATCGACAAAGGTAGCCTTTTTGTTTCAATAAATCCTACTCGCAGTCCTCCATGACCTCAAGGACTGTGAAACTGCAGATACCTTCGAGGGCGAAAACCATACTGGTGTCTTGACAGCTGGTTTGGTGGAAGTCAAGGAACGTCAATTAGCTCATCCGGATCAGTGACTTAAAGATCTTGCACGGATTGAAAGTGAGACTTATTGTCGACATTTCCCGAATCTGTTGCTGCCTTTCTTGTGTATGGGACACTGTTGCCGCTTTCCATGACTCTGGAGGACACCTTGGTCAATTCGATTCCTGATACAATATGACGCTAGTGGGCAGCAAGCGGCTGCGATCCAATTTGTAGGAGTCGGGGATGCAAGCCATCTGGGCAGGCGGTGGTTGTCTTGAGGTTCTCAAGCCTTCTCCGACAGCCTCAGTCGTTTTGTGAATTGTCCTCAATCGGTGGGCCAGTATACTGCACTGCGGTTCTGGGATATGGGACAAAGTCTTCATCAGTAAATACGCTGCTGAAAAATTATTCAGAGACGCGCTTGCCACTGTCGTTGCTCAACGATCGATCCTGCATCATCCTTGAGATCTGCTAGCATGGCCTTTGGTCCGGGTTCCTTGTATTAGAAAACCGCCAAAGGCTTTTGGCAGGTTCCCCCCCCCGCCCAGGTGGAAAACCTCCCTAGCGAGGTTTTCTCCAGGTTCCCTTTCTCCAATCTCTTGGGGGTGTCAATTTTCTCAGCTGGTTTTCTGCAATGGATGAAGAAATACCCTGGATTGGCCACTCAGCGACAAATTGTTGACCGACCAAACGACATACAGGAGACGGTTTGTTTATGTTAAATAGCGTCGAAACGCGGAAGTGCTTCAGATGCTTTGCAAGTACAGTTGTTGTTTTTTGACGGATATAAATATTGGTATATAGAATCCTTGGAAGGTAAGGATCATTATGGTGGGCGTGCCGTTGCTGAAACATTCATTGGTTATTTAATAATATGGAAATGTGTAATGTCATTTCAAATATGGGATCCAACAATACTGAATAGTGAATACCTATTTGTTCATACCATACCTTAGAGGTTATTTGTTAATTATACCTTGGAGAGCAATTTGTGTGAAAAGAGTTTCAATCTAAGGTTTTGGACGGAAAATATGAGCCATCAACTGAAATACCTTGTTTTTACCCTTGCCCTGGCTGTGACCTGACATGTGACGTTATTCGAATATTTATCGTATGCTTCTGATTCGTCTCATGGAGAGCTTTCTATTGCCGCCTTGCGCGTTGCGCTGCGGTTATCAGATCGGAAGATAACGAGGGGGACGTGTTCGGCTTGATGTGGTTGGCGGGAGCTCTCTGTAATGGCCGCAAGCTTCCGCGCTTCGACCGCTAGGTGGCCACCATGGTCTCCTACATCAAAGGCGCCGCAGAGAGTGGCCAATCCATGGGTATTTTCTCATCCATGGTTTCTGCCTGATAAAATCTGGTGTAATCAATCACGTCCTGTGAGCGGCAGTACATCCTCCATAGCATCTCTTTTTTCTTCTTCAGTCGCAGAGCTTGGCCATTAATGTAAATGTTTTTCCTGCTACTTTTTTTTTGCTTTTTGGGAAGTAATCTTGCGCAATCCTGTTCAGGTGACTCGTCATGAAATAGAACTTTTCATCCACACTTAGAGAAGAAGTGAAGTTCCAGTCAACTTCCTGAACCAGCCTGATGAACTTGTCAGGGTTGCCTTTGGTAGTTTGGGTGGTCATGGGAAAACTCATGACGAGAGGTGTAACATAATAGTTCAAACAGCAGGACAACATGATCACTTTTGCCGAGGCCTGACTCGTACTGGGTTTTTTATACTATTCCTTCCTCATTTGTGAGGATGAGGTTCAGGATGTGGGGAGTTTCTCCTGTGCGGTAGCGTGTGGGCTGATAAACCTGCTGAGTCAGGAAGCAATCTTTAAGTGTTTCTAAAAACATGTGAGTGCGGTCAGACGAAGGAGCTGAGGAGAAGAGGGTTTCCCAATCAACAAGAGGCATGTTGAAGTCACCCCCTATGAGCAGATGTGAGGGGTCAGACGCGCAAGCTGTACGCATAAGTTGGCACAGTTCATCAGAGCTTTCTTGTAGATTCCGGGATGGGCTCCGATACAGGCATCCAATCAGTAGTCTGTCATTTCCAACCAGAGGGAGCTGGACCCAAAGTTGCTCAATGTATTTTGCTTGACCTAACGAGACTTCCATTACTTGCAGATCGTTCCTGACATAAATACTAATCCCACGTGTGCCACTAGAGCCCAGGTTTGGCTTCAAAGGGTCAAAACTTGTGAAGAGGGTATAACCAGGAACAGCCAAAAGAGCAGCAGACATGGGAAAAGTTTTAGCTTTTGGTATAACTTCAGTAACTAGCATGATACTAAGCTCATTTCCAGCAATTTGCATGCATAGCTCATCTCTTTTGTTTGGAAATTGATCAGCATTTGTATAAAGCACACTCAGACTTTTTATCATGTTTTTTATATAAATTTAGTCCGAATGTTTTGATGGGATAGATTCCCGAGATCAGGACCCACGCTAAGCTAAGCTTGTTGCGCAGGTCCTGACCCACCATCCGATCACGCATTCCAGTCACCGGCAGAATTTAGAGAACGAAAGTTTAAACGTCCCTAACGACTGAGGACGGTCCCGCCCGGCTCGCTGCTTCATCTGACTTTGACGCCGCCGCTGCCACAGCCCAGGTCATCCCCGCCAGGAGTAAACAGCGGAGCGCCGAAGCGGCTAGAACCCATCTTGCCAGGGTGGGTCAGATCTGTAGTCCAGCGCTCTCCCGACTGAGCTACACGGGCGGCTCATCATCAGTATTCTTGCACAGTCACTTCTGCCCAGTTGGAGAGGGGCTCATACCATCAGCAGTAGCTTCAGCAGGGGTTTTGACTGGTTGAGCAGGGTCCGGAGGGTGGTCACTGCTACCTCTGGAGAGAGGAACAGCCAGCCCTCCAGCACCAGCTGCATCAGTCTGGGGGTGGTTGACAGGGGTGACGCGAGTGCCTGCATCTGCAGGTCCGGCGTCAGCCTGGCGGTTCGGTCCTGGTGACAGGCTAATTATTTTACCACCTCTAATGGTTAGGTTAGCCTGTCCAGCCTTCCTGCGACTGCCAAACTCATCTCTTAACTTCTTACTCAGCTCCCTTTCCTTCCTGGTCAAATCTGGTGTAACATATATGTTGACATGCTTGACAGAGTGACGCAGCAGGGGGGCAAGTCTCAAGATGTCATATTTGGATGCAGGGTGGTCCAGAGTGACTATGAGTAGCCTTGGCTTGTGCTGTATCTTCTTTCCTACTCGGAAGGACTTCTGGATATTGACATTTAACTTCATTTCCTCCTCGATCATTGTTTTGAAGAGAAGTACATCATTGTCACATCGTTCAGCTGGGGGCCCATCTTCTTGCTCAGGCAAGTTGTGCACTACAATGTTTGACTTTCTCTTTTCCTTGTCCATAAGGTCATCCAGTACTCCAGTTAAATCTTGAGCAGTTCTGTTTCCTTCAACACCTGGTTTCGGGAGAGAAGAGATCTGGTCACTCACCTTCTTGACTACCTCAGCGCATGATCCCTTCACCATATTTGCATAAGATGTTTTTTACTGCATGTTTTCCTTCAGGGACTGGTTGACAAGACTAACTTGCTGAGCACTTGCTTCCTCCTGAGTTTTGAGGACCTTTTCCACTTGTTTTACATGTTTTTCTAAGACTTGCTGCTGGGCTTTCAGAGACTCTCCTACCTTCGCCATGTGACTGCGAACCACTTCATCCAGCTGGTCAACTTTTTTACAATAGATGAGATTGAGGGACGCTGCACCGTACCCCATTTTAAGTCTACCTTACAGCTAGTGCAAAGCCAGGCCAGGACTTTGTACCTTTCAAGGGCTTTCATAGCGGGCTTTGAAATGCCCTGACATGCAGGATGGTACCAATCATGGCACCTGTCACAAAGGACCACCCAGCTTCATCAGCATGTACGGCTCTCCACAAGTTGCCTTACCAGACGCCCCTACCACGATAGCTCCCTCGCCACTGGATGTCACCAGATGACCGGATTGACAAGAGGCAGGTCCCCACTTTTAATATACCACTCTCCTCCCAGGCTTAGCAGATCGTTTTGTCCATATCAGCTTTATCCATACCTGTGTGGTGTCCTGAAACTGGTTGAAGTTCACTATCACCTTCACACTTATCTTGATTTGTAACCTCTACAGAATTATCACCGCTTTCTTTGCACACTTCTTCGCTTTCCTCTTCCCTTGACTATTCTGACGGACAATTTGGATTTGGAGGCACCATTGGCGCATCAGCTGACAACGTTAAAGCAGCAGCTTTAAGTCGCATAGGGACCGGCGATTGCAGTATTGACATTGTCGGTTTAAACTTCTAAAGAAATTCAATGAAAAACTATAAAATGACTCAAGTTCAATGTTATATCTTCAAGTGGAATCCCAGTGGAGAAACTATTTGAAAACCTAACTCCAACAAACTGCCTGAAGCCGATAGACTCTATTCAAATTTGTCAACAATGACGGAGCTTGATGAGGTACGCCTGTCCCCGCTGAAAGCTTCAAGTCAAATTACCGGTCAGATTTGGTTATGACATTAAAAACGCAGCTCTAGTCATGTGACATAACGTACCTACATGGCGGCACCTGGCAGTGCAGTATTCTATGACTGTGATGACGGATCCACTTCAGGAAAAAAATTGTAAGGTGAGGGTACAGAATAGTGTCTGAAAACATGCAGAATGTCCAAAAAGTTAACTTAGTGATTGAATAGTTTACTTGTTTATTGGGGTTTTCGGGTGCGCCGACAACTTATGTCAATTTGCGCCCAATGATAAAATAGTTAAGCTTTGAAACATTGAAAGGGGACATTCAAGCATTTGAACGTAACTCCACATTATGTCTTTCCGTGTATGTATGTAGGTATGTATGTATATATGTGTATGTGTATATATATCAGAGGCGTAGCCAGGGGGTGCAAATGGTGCCCATGCACCCGGGAGATTTCGCCGGGCCCCCTATGGCCGGCTGGGTGCAACCACACGGCCTGGCGGCCGTCACTTTATGTTGTTGTAAAATAGTAAATACCATGAGAGAAGCAGTCAAAGGGATTCCNTGTTCGTTCTCTGCCGATTCTCCGTCTCTTATGATGGCTGTAACAGCGCGTCTCAATGCAATATGCATAACAAGACGACGTCAACCTCCCGTAGCATCACTCCGCCCAGCTCTTTTCATGGTACTGCAGAGGCTGAAGACTTATCGTCTGGCTCAAGGACCGCTGGCGCTATTCAGCAGACAGAGCCCAGACAGAGGCGGCTGCGGGTGCTCCTGTTGCCATGGTAACGCCGCCAGCGTCTGTGTCCGCTGCTGAGCTGCTGAGCTGAGATGACAGTCCTCCGGCTGACTCGACAGTCACCGCTCAGCAGTCGCAGCTGACACCGCCAGCCGCCGGCGGAAGTATCAGCTGCGGTGACAACACTCCGCACTAAGTGCTCGGCTCGTCTCTCGTCTCCGAGCCATCTCCCGAGCTCTCCCGAGCCATCTCCCGATCTCTCCCAGTCGTCTCCGAGCCGTCTCCTGAGCTTTGCCGAGCTATCCCGGTCGCTTCCAAGCCGTTCTCCGAGCTTCCCCGCGTCCTGTGGCTCGCTCGCTGCCCGTGCGGAGCCGGTGTCCCATGGCAGAGTGGCTGCCGGTGATTCCCGGCGGCTGTCCGAAGTGACCCCGCGACAACGGCCCGACCAACTCGTCAATAACTTTGTCGGCCAGCCTATCACCCCAGAGCGAACTGCTCCAAATAACTGCTGACGTGAGTCGTCGGCTATTTTCCACAAAAGCCGCGGACGCCTACCTCGAAATGACCGGCTCACGGGACGCTTACCTGGAAATTGCCGGCCCCCACGACCTGCTGAGACTGCAGTGTCAGCAGGCCGTGTGGACCCGCAACTCGCTGGGTGCTGCTGATGTCGCGACATAAATAGCGGCGATTTTTCGGCAGCTCGGCACCATCGTGACTATTCTTTTTGCTGTGGTGGGAGATTTTCTTTGGACTTGAGAGACAGACCACTGCGTGCCACATTCATCGCGCAAGCAATGGCGCCTCATCTGGCTGCGACCTCCCTCGTCCGCTGAAATGTACAATCTGAATGGCTTCAAAAGGGCCTGCAACGAATGGACCTCAGTTAAGGCTAACAATGGCTGGTGAAAGCATGAATGAAGGCTTGTGATGAATGTTGAATGAGTTTGAATGAACGGCGAAAATAATATGCAGGTCTATTTTTATATGTCGGGCTGCTTGAGCTTCTGGATCGGCAAAGTCACGGTGACGCTGAGTGACTAGTCATCAGCCATGTTCCGCCTCTTCGGTATAAACACCAGAGGGCACCTAATATGCTTTTTCCTCTCTGTTGGGCTGCTTGAGCTTCGGGATCGTCACCGTGATGCTGAGTGACTAGTCAAAAGCCATGTCCCACTTCTTCGGTATAAACAGTCACCACAGGCCAGAGGGCACCTATTTTCTAGATGAAGCATGCTATCAACCACAAATTAGGTATTGTGACATCTAGTGGTCACCGTAACTCTCAATAAACATTGCAAAACAAGGAATACAATGGTGTATTTCTCAACTGGGTGCATTCGGAATGACGTTGTGCTCGGGTTGTCTGGACAGAAGGAGACCGGAGACTGCTGGGGCTGCTGCGGTGCCGCCTCTGCCACCTCCGCAACCACAGCCCAGTCTACTCCCCCTCCCTCTCTTGCTCTTATAATAGATGATACCGGAACTATTCATTTCAAACCGTTTGCAATTAGGATCCAATCAGACTATGTCAACAGTTTTTTCAGCATCTCGTCTCGTAGCAGCCTCTTCTAGAACCGTTCGCTTCATTATTGCAGCGTTCTCTGTAGTAAATCACACTGTCCTCACTCATTCCTCTGTCCTATTCCGGGTTCTCACATGCATGTTTTCTGAAGGCGCAGGATAAGTCGGGTCGTGTTACGTAACGTCTGCCGGATGGCGGCACCGCCGCCACTCGACAGTGGCTAATGATCCGGTGTCCGTGCCGCCGCCGCCGCCCCCACCGACTAACGATCCATGGTGCAACCGACTAACGATCCATGGTGCAAAAATACGACACGAGACCTCTGCGCGCACGCACGTCGCACACACGCACCCGGGTTCCCACTGCGCGCCGGGATTGCCGCATGGCTCAGCGGCCGTCGTAGCTCGGACACTAGCCGCTGCTGCCCCTGCTGTTGATGCCAGTGCTGATCCGACTTCGGCTTCCTGATGTGACAGAGTTGGAGATGTGCGACTTCTGTTAATGCGCGTATAGAAGTCAGTGCTTTGCAAAACCACAGTACGGAAGATGAACTGAGGGCTCCACAGATGTTTTCTCGAGCCCCAGCCGCCAGACTTCGCTGGACTAGAGAACAATATTGCTGTCCAAGAACATTTGGGCAAGAATGCACTATGCAGAGTGTGCATCCATAACAGATGTTTGTGTAGTTGAAGGCTAATGGCAAGTGGCATGCTGGATAGAATTGAGCATCCCCTCCGGTATCACTGGAGTTTGATCCTCTGCCCTCACCTCGTCGCTGTTATGTATGTACTTGTCGCTGACGCGGTCAGCAATTCCTAAAGTTAGTTGCCTTTACCTATATTGTCATGCCTCTAAGTTCTCTATTTACCATTTCTTTTACGTTTGTTTGCCTTTAGCTAATTATTTCTCTCTCTCTCTCTCTTCCTATTTGTATCTCTCTCCATTCCTCCATTTATGTTGTTGGTTTTGCCTTCGCACTCGCTTACTCTCCCCGTTCCGTCTCCTCATTTCCTCTCCCCTTTGCCTTTCCTTGCCAGGCCGGGGCTAATTTAGATGGAAATCGTACAAGAGCCAATGCCGACCTGGTGCTCTCAGCCTCTATTTCCCGCCGTCTCCGTTTGGCTGACTCCGGGTACTGGGCCGCCAGCGGCAGGCGCAGGGGCGGCCGGGCGCGGCGGGGCGGGGTGGCTCCGCGTCGTCCCGGCGGATCGTTGGGCTACGAGAAAAGGTCCGAGCTGCCGTCGCCGCCCGTCCGCAACAGGTGACGTTGCCGCCGCCGCCGCCGCCGCGACCCCAGGGTACTCATCTGCCTGCCGAGGATGAGGAGAGGTGTCTGGGATAAGGAGAGGTGTCTGGGGAATGGGGAGGAGATTGACGAGGGCCGTCTGACGCTGTTTTGAGATGGGCAGACCGAACTCCGTTTGTGGTCAGTAGGAGAGCGGGAAGCGGAGGGAAGAGGTGACAGAGTGGAAAGCAGAGGAGAGGAAGATGCCGAGCGGGAAGCAGAGAGAGGAGTGACAGAGTGGGCGGAGGCAGAGGCAGAGCGAGGCTATTAGAGGGCAGAGTCACGAGGAAAGGCAGAGGCAGAGGCAGAGCAGGCAGAGGCAGCAGGCAGAGGCAGAGGCAGAAGCAGGGACAGAAAGCAGAGCAAGAGGCAGTAGGAGAGGAAGAGGCCAGGAGGCCCAGAGGCAGAAAAAAGGCCCAAAGAAAAGGCAGAGGCAGAGGCGGAGGGCAGAGGCAGAGGAGAGGCAGAGGCAGAGGCAGAGGCAGAGGCAGAGGCAGAGGCAGAGGCAGAGGCAGAGGCAGAGCGGAAGGCAGAGGGAGGGCTGACAGAGTGAGCGGAGGTAGAGACAGAGCTGGACAGCAGCAAAGCGGCAGGCAGAGGCAGAGACACGTGCCGTGCCGTGCCGTCTTTTCAGAGTCCAGTCTCGGCCGTCCGATCAATAGCTGGTCCGTCCTTCTCAGTAGCGGAGCCGACACCAAGCCGGGCGACTGACGTGTCACGACATAGAACAGGGAGACACGTCTCAACGGGGGGAACAGCCGGGCGACGCCGCTACCGAGCTGCACTTCCGTCGGTCCACAGACACGATATCGGAACTGTTGGAGATGGTCCCAGCTGGGCTGGTGACGTCACGGCCCGCAGGAAAGTCACGAGCTCCGCTACCTGTTGACGCAGGAATGCATGGCGTGTCGAGAAGCGGTAGCCCCTAGTTGTACTCAGAATAACAACAAGGTATTTACAGTGTACACAGTGGCTGAGTTCCGTTGCATAATGTTGCATGTAGTGGAGCGACTTTAAACTGGCATTGTTTGTCACCTATTAATACACCTCTGTCATTGCGACTGTCACGCTTATTCCGAATAAATTACACTTACGACGAGTTTGGCGTAGTATTTTCGCTACCTACTTTTGATAAGTTCTTTCCAAGCGTCTGAGAATGAAACGCTGTTACGCTATGCGACATATCACATCCTGCTCCTAATCATGCCGATATTATTACCGTCATTAATCAGCCCCATTAGTCTGCACGCGTACGGTCACGAGACCCTTGCAATTCCGGCTGCTGTCTGCACGGCTGATGATGGCGGGAAGTGTGCGCAGTTGGCGCAGATAGCTGTTAGTGGTAACAATGACAGGTGACAGTTGGTGCAGATGGCTGTCAGTGCCCAGTGGTGGTACAATGACAGGTGACAGTTGGTGCAGATGGCTGTCAGTGCCCAGTGGTGGCAATGACAGGTGATAGTTGGTACAGATGGCTGTCAGTGCCCAGTGGTGGCAATGACAGGTGACAGTGGTGCAGATGGCTGTCAGTGCCCAGTGGTGACAATGACAGGTGACAGTTGGTGCAGATGGCTGTCAGTGCCCAGTGGTGGCAATGACAGGTGCTGATGCAACACTCACCGCAACGCGAGCCGCCAGCCGTCCGCCCGTGCCAGGAAACTGGAATCTGAATCGACCGAGGAGCTGTCTGAGAGGATACGTGATACGGGCAGCCGTCAGAGGCATTTGACAGAGGCAGAGGAAGTTAGAGGAAGAGGCACTCAGTGGAACGTGACAGAGGTAGAGGAAGTAAAATGCATTAGACAGAGAAAGAGGAAGTCGAGAGATGTTTGACAGAGGCAGAGGCAGTGGAGAGGAATTTGACAGAAGCAGAGGAAATTGCGAGGCATTTGACAGAGGCAGCCAGATGCAGGTGTTTATATCAGACTTGTGCCTGATCCCGAGGTTGGATCTGATATCCTAGTGGGTCCCTCGGCATTAAATGCATGAATATCTTGGATCCCAGTGGATCCCTTTGCATAAAATGCATGAAGAGCTGGGATCCTCTTGGATCCCTTCGCGTAAATTGTAGATCCCACGGCATAAAATATGTCAGGACCTGGGAACTGTGTGAATCCCTCAGCTTATTGTGTACCTGGATTTGGTGCCCCGTGTGAATCCTGAGACACAGGACACAGATGTCCGGATCTCAGTTGGATCCCGGGATCCAGGCTCACGTCTGCTGTATATACGGCTCAGCCCGGCGACAATGACTATCAGTCTGTGTCGCGCCTCCATGTCGTCCCCTCCGCTACCTACCCGCAGACGGGGCGTCTGGGGCGTCCCCTCTATCGCTCCATACTCCCACGTGTATGCAAAGCGGCCGCACGGGTGCTCCCCGCGGCGGGCGAGCCGGCCGCTCTCAGCTCGGCCCAGCGGGACGGCCGGCGGCTGTCCCAGCTCCCAGCTGCAGCTTACTGCGGGAGCCGCGGTTCTGATGAGACCGCTCAACTTCCGATCCAGTCGCGACGACTCGCCCGCGGCTTCGTCAGGGCGCCACGAGCCGCCTTCGAGCTGCAGTGAGACGCTTCTGAGCTCGATATAGGCAGCACTAGAAGGCAGCCCTGGAAGTGGCTGCTCAACATAGCTCCGTAGCGAGGCACTGCACTGGCGTAAGCTTTGACGCAAGTTTCCTTTTTAGATGAATAGCTGAATGGCGTATTTGTATCCTTGTGCACCAGGAGTGTGAGCAATAATCCTGTATTCCTTTGAGACGCTTTACGCTCTGTGACGGCGTGGAAGCCAGTTAGCCGGTCAGCCGTCCATCTCTCTCTCTATATCTGGTCATATAAGCTGACGTTTGGCGGCGGCCGTCTGAATTGCGCTGCAGCTGGGCCGCCGGCCGGTTGACTCGGTGGACGCCGGTTGACGCCGGTGACTCGGTGACTCGGTGACTCGGTGAACATCGGTGACTCGGTGACTCGGGTGACGCCAGTGACTCAGTGACCGCCACGTGACTCAGTGACGCCTAGTGACTCGCTTAACCGGTGACTCGGTTTGGGCGCAGTGACCTCGCATGTCGCGTCCGCCCTAAAACCCCAACAATCATCATCATCGGTGACTCGGTTGACTCGATGTTTCAGTGACGCCGGTGACTCGGTGACTGGTTTGACTTGGTGACGATCAGACGCCGGTGTCGGCTGTTTGTTTACAGTCGGTCATTTCACGGCCCACGCGAGCGGCGGCCGTGCAGTCAGATCACCGTGATAATGACCGCTGCACGGACCACAGGAACCTCAGGCACCTCAGGGACCTCAGGGACTACACTACGGAGAACACAGGGAACACAGCGACTACAGGGACCACAGTCGTGCGGGTGGATGGAGGGTCCCGGGGTCGGGTCGGAGGCACTGAGGGATCCATGGGCCAATGGGCCATCAGTGCCATAGCCCCCAAAACGACTGAATTCGGTCAAACATTTACGCGTTTCTGATATTAATTAAAATGGATCATACAAACTTTAACGACGGAAAGTGATTTAAAGCATTCGTCCCCCGTGTGTTTAAAGCCCTCCCCGAACGAACTTATTTTGACTGTTCTGGATGTTACAACTTGAGACTAGAGAGGGTAAGTCGACCGAGGGGCCATCCTGAGGGAACCTGGGTGAACGTCTTCGTGTACGATCGTCGAGATGTCTTCAGTTTCAATACTGCAGCCACGCACGACGGACATTCTCAGAGTTTGGCTCCAGTGTGTGGGCTTGTCGTTTGGTTCACTGAGCAACGCTTGCTCCCTTGTCATGAACTCGTATCGCTTCATTACTTTTGAAGTGCACTGCTGTCATTGCCAGGGGGTGGATTGTCGATCCCCCGGAGGACCGATAGTGACACGATCCAGGCCAGATCACGTGTCTTAACCCCGCTCGGCTGAAATGTAACCTCGTGACTGCTAAAACATGTTGGTAGCTCCGACACCGAAACCCACACCGGGCGGAGGTATTTGGATCGTGGCCACGATGCTAGTCATACTTTGGCATGCGGGTGTAAGATTCAGATACCATGTCAGACAGAAGCGCTGGCTGGGAATCGTGATCATCCGACACCCATCGCCTCGTGCCTGGCCACGAGCGGCGGCGGCTAGAGGCGGCTCCACGAAACTGCATGATGTCATGGCTTCTGTTTGTATCAGCCGTCCTATGTCATTGGAGACGGTGACAACTTTCGAGAAGCGATCTGACCCTCTCTCGCGCTGGGACCGGCCGCTGCAACAGTCATCTTCTCGGTAAGCGGCTATCCGCCCAGAGCTCCTATCGCTCCCGCCCCCCTCCCCACGGCCCCACCGAGCCGCTGCTCTCGGCTCTCCGAACAGCCGTCTAACATGCAGATGTCACGCTGTTTTGGTCAGCCGTCTGGCGATTCTAATCCTTGTGGGCTGGCCGGGACGGGCGTCCCGATAAGGCAGGCTTCGGCTGGCTCAGACGCCGGCGCCGCGCAGCCGTGCGCAGTACAGCTCTCGGAGAGGACCCAGCGGCGGGGGTGTGCGGCCTGTTTGTCTGCAGAACAACATCGCTGGGATGAGCGGAGCCGGCCGCCGGCTGAGCCCAGTCTGTCCGAGTGATGGATGTCCGAGGTCTGGACAGTGGACACTGCAGCAGCCGTGCTGCCACGGTCACGCTGCCATCCGCACACTGACGGCGACCGGCTGTTTTGTCCAATTTGACAGCAAGTGTTGCAACTTATGTTCTGTTGAATATCTCATCTTGTAGGCACTGGTAATGATTCGCCACGACTGAAGGAGTCGAGATGGAAGTCTACATGTTTCGGAATGCCTCCTCCCCGCAGCTGGGTATGGCTGCCTCCTCAGGAGCCGTATCAGCGGCCTCATTAAAGCGACCCGCGGTGGGCGCCTGCGCGGGAGGCTGGTGCCGATGACGGTGGTGCTGTACGTCCAGCTGGCTGAGCAGCGTGCCGCACCGCCCCCGCTCTCAGGGGGGGGGGCTATGAGCGATGCTTGGGTCGGACTGGGTGCCGGCAGCATAACTGGCAACCCGTCCCCGTCCCCGTCCCCGTCCCCGTCCCCGTCCCCGTCCCCGTCCCCGCCTCACCCCCACCCCCGCCCCCGCCGCCCCCGCCCCCGCCGACGGCAGACTGTGGCCTTAGCAGTGCTGTCGGCGCGGCGTCCGACCGACAGTCGGTAACGAGCAACGAGCAACGACACAGTGACGTCACTTGTATGCGTCATTCCGATCCGATGGCAGCGTCACCTCAAAGTGCCATGCATGTGCACTGATTAGAAACACACATACACACACACACACACACACACACACACACACACACACACACACACACACACACACACACACACACCACACACACCCACACACACATAATATTATATACAACACCACACACCACACCCACACACACTCACACACCACACCACACACACACACACACACACACAACACACCCACACACACACACAACACACACAACACACACACCACACACACACAACACACCACACCTAACACAATACACATACACACATTACACACATACCAACACCACATACACACATAACACCACACACACACCCGCACCACACACACACACACACACACACACACACACACACACACACACACACACACACACACACCACACACACACACACACACACAACACACACAACACACACAACCACACACAACTTACACACATACACATACACACATACACACATACACACCAACAAACCACATTACACACATACACACATACACACATACACACACACAACACACATACACAACACACATACACACATACAACACTACACACATACACACACACACACATCACACCCGCCACACACACACACACACACACACACACACACACACACACCACCACCACACACACACACACACACACACACACACACACACACACACACACACACACACACACACACACGCACGCGCGCGCGCGCGCTCGCGCATGCATACGCTCATACAGGCACAGTATAAGGCTGTCATTGTGACGTTGCATGATCTGACATTTTATCGGTGGAGCAATCTCTTTTGGAAAAAAAAAGTATTAGTCATCTAAGTGAGAAGTGACCACACTGAGTTCTCATCTCCTATTGGACATGCTGTTGATCCGAGTAACAAGCAAACGACTGTCTCGTTTTGAAGAAGACGTGAAGCTGAATCGATAAGGAAAATGCTTTTGAAATCGTGGAATGTGTCGTCGTGACCTGTTATACCGTTGTGCTTGGACGCACGTTCCGATATTGTAGCGCGCTGGTTGTGTGTGTAGGAGTATACACGTGCTGCCCGATACCAGCTGACATCACCCCTCCCCTCCTCTGTTGCAGACAAGTACACGCCGGGCTCGTACAAGCCCCACAATGTGAATGACCGAGGCGACTCCAAGCCGCCACCGAGTCCCCAGAACTCGAACACAAAGGGCGCCAAGCCTCCGCCGAGTCCGCAGCGCACCGACGGCAAGGTCCCGCGACCGCCTGACTCTGCGGCTCAGAAGGACGTGCAGAAGACGAGCAAAGGCAAGGAGAAGAGCGGCAGCGGCGACGGCAGCGCCAGCGACTCCAGCTCCGGCCCCGTCATGCCCTTCAGCAAGACCAACTTCGACTGTGAGTACCGCCGGCGAGCTGAGGAGGGTTCTGAAGCAGCTTCAGCCGTGCCGATTTCTGATGGCACTGTGCTGTTTTTACATATTGTTATGTTTTATTCCAGTTCCTATTCAACTATGAATACAAGAGTCATAAAGCCCTTAACATTTCCAGCGCTTAATACAATGTATCATATTTATCGTGCGTGGTGCGAGTCATCAAATTGGGTAGGTTCGATCATTGCAAAGCACTTTCTCAAATCTATCCTTTGTAAATGACTGACCAGTGTTGCAGTTCAAGGTTCCTCGATAAAGCGTGATAATCATTTTGCCAGATGTTGTCATGCAAAATATTTCTTCTGCTTATGTCCGCGATGCGGCACTCAACAATGCAGTGGTTAATGACAGCTGCATTATGCAGTCCATTATGCATTATGCATGGCAATTTCACTCAATGTTGCTGATCACTCCATGTACTAATGAGCTGTATAAACGTCAAGCTAGTTATGGTGCAGTCCACGACTAATAGTAGCAACTTGAGAAGAGAAAGGTTCAGATTAACAAGTTGCATAACGATCACGACTTGAGCAATAACGCAATAGCGACGTAAGCATGTGTGATATCCTAAAGTTGCATCAAATTTGCTCGAAAACCTTCTAGACTTGAAAGCCTGCAGACTGTGTACACACAGACTCTTCAATAACACAGCTGATATCGATCGTCTACGACACATACTCGCCTCACGAAGCATGCTATTAACGAAGAGCAAATTTGCTGATGCCCCTCGCGCTCATACAGTGCCGTTAATTTATACGGTCTCGTTCAGTTCGATAATTGAAAGGATTAATTTCTACTCGCTATTAAAAGGGTGGTGTTATAATAGAATACTTTCCTAGTTCCAGTGCTCTTTTTCATCACGTGGCCGGCCCGGCAGCAATCAGTACTCAACGATGTGCGTCAGGAAGACAAGGCAGGAATAACTGGTTTCTTGTACAACATATGCTGTTCACCTCACACTTTGCGGGTCGGTGACGCCTGCTATACGGTGACGCCTGCTATACTCGTATACTGCTGCAGTGGCGTCGCCGCCAAATTTTGGGTGTGTCGGAGGGGGCAGCTAGGGATTTAGAGGGCAACTCCATAGGACTTATGTTAAAAATCCTGCGAAACTGAAGGGGCGGGCTCCGGCCGCAGCGATCCTGGGTAGGTGGAGGGGATGGGGAGCGGCGGACCCAGGTAATGACGCGGGACGCCCCTGTTCTGTTGTAGGTATTGACGAACGCTTACAGCGAACGGGGTCAAGTCTCGGCTTACTGATCATACAGGACACACCTACACACATCTAATGGCGTCCACAGGGCCTGTATTCATTAGGTACCGTTATAGTAACGAGGAAACCGGAGCGGGTCATCGGATGGATGAGCGTACGTTTCTTTTTTTACTGTATTTCTGGTGTCTAAACGAAATCCCAGATAGCTGCTGCTGAAACATGGACGTGCAAAACATGTTATATATCTATAAACCAGTGGTTATCAGCGTTAGGGAATATAGTTACTTGCTTTTTGATGTCCAGAATGACTCGTTACCATTGCGCAAATAATGATCATATTGCGTAGACCGTATTTCTCGGCTTTAAGCCATCCGGTACAGCCTAACTTCAGGCGCTCACTACTAGTGCCATCTAGGAGCAGGAATATAAGCAGACAAATATGTTGTTGCCTTTAGCCGTAAGCAGTCTGCAGTGGTTCCCAGGTTATAGCAACACGTAAACCGTAACACAAAGCAGAAGATACTCTAGCATTCATTGGTTTTATCAATATTCCTTTACCTGATATTTGTATTGGTTTTATTGGGTTGTATTACCCAGGGACGTAGGAACGTCGCGAAAAGCCAGGAGGCCAGTAAAACTTTGATCTTGTCTTGAGAGAAGCCATACTCACCTATGGAAGGTTTATTTGCAGTTTTGGAATCTTCTCGTCTTGGCAAACTGTGTGCTATCTTAAATTTCCCTAATTAAGCAAAATAGAATATTGAGGTACAAATTGGACCGAAAAGTGAGGGGGTCACGGGTCCTTGCCTCTCCCCTGTTCATACGCCTATGGTATTGCCCTTCGCGGTAATGTGGGGATAATTGAATAAAACTGGAATAGATGCATGTTCATGGTGTGTTATAATCAAACGAATCAGCTGTAATTTCTAACTTATCTCCCTTTCTCACTTCACTCACTTTCTTACTTATCTCATGTCAACCTATAATTTAACCCTTTATGAGAACCACCGTTATAAACGATGATGAATTGCAATTTTGTTGAACAATCTCTATAGAGATTTCAAAGCTGTTATGTCACCTGTAATTATGCTTTCTAAAGCAATCATACTCATATGCAGTGCGGTATTTTTAGAATGCACTCCCGTGTTGGTCGACTCGGTGGCAAGAATTATCGTGTCAAAACAAAAATTTTTTAAAGAACCATCAGCTTAATAATAATACAATTAAATAATGAAATGTGCTAGATTTTTTGATCGTTTGCCGCGAAGGTTACAAGCGTTGCATATTTCCGTGTGCACTTTTCCTGTAAAAGATGCATGCGTAACCCAATCAATCATTTTTGCCAACCCCATGGCAAAAAATTCGTGCGCGCCCCTGAGCCAGTCACATAGCCAGGGAGGGGCACGTTTGCATGCCCACCCTTGAGCAAACAAAAAAATATACTAAAATCATTGGGACAATGGGTTTCTTTGCTGACGACCCGGAACTTCACCCCACCCCCACCCGTCAGCAGCATGGGATGAGGAGCAAAGTTTGATTTTACCACAAAAGTGACCAGACACTAACCCTGATACCAAATCCTGACTACGTGCCATGCATCCGTGAACGCAATATTAAGAGTTCGGGACGGGATCGTACACCTACTCTTCTATTATTAAGGCTGGTGAAATTAAAATCTAGACAATAAGCGGATCAGGGGGGCAAAGGGCCAGTGCCCCCCCCCCAAACCCCCAAAATAGCCCAAAATTACCACATTTCCTATATTTGTCGTAAATACACAACAACTTACTAGAGAAAGTTTTGTTTTAAAAAACCAGTTAGGATACATAAGCAAGCAAATATCCGAGAGCTTATTCAGTAATTATCTGATAATTTTTGGATTATGCCTCCCCCCCAAACTGTCAACAATCACACTTTCTGATCTTGCCAGTGATCTAGAGAGTGGCTGGATGGCCAGACCAGGTCATGTGACTTTCATCATGTCAGTGCATCACAATCTCGATAACTTTTTTGCATAGTTGCAGCTAATTTGAATTTGTGACTCCTGACTAGATGTAGATTCCTACAGCAATTACCTACCTAGATACCTATACAAATTTAGGGGTGTGACAGGTGTCTGGTTTTCGATGAGGGTGCAGTTGGCAAGGCAATACAAATGCAGTTGGCATAGCACAGGAACTATGTACCTACTATTGCTATGGCCATTGGTCTCATCTTGCAATTCGAATTCGACGTCAAGTAGCAATTCGTTTTAAAATGTGGTAACTAAATCATGTCTTTCTTTGAAACGGGTCACTTCATTCAGCAACACTAGATACAAACGTGAATGCTATTTTATGATTTAGGTGCAACTTTTGGTGCCAGTCCGTCATAGCACAATTTATTTAGAGGTAAATTGTGATATGCTGTGACTGTGTGGAGTAATGCCAAACATACACATACAGCTTCACTTGGGAGCATAAAGCAGCCTTTTGATTTTTATGTAGAAAAAAGGCATACCTATATTGAAATGGAATACTTGACTTTTTCGTACAAAGATACTCTTGGTGTTTACACAGGGGCTCTAAGCCAGCTTGAGGGGGCCCTCGAACAGCTTGAGGGGCCCTCGGTCAGCTTGAGGGCCCCTCGGTCAGCTTGAGGGGCCCTTGGACAGCTTGAGTTGGCCCTCAGTCTGTTTGAGGGGTCCTTGCAACCACCTTGAGGGGCCCTCGGCTGGCTTGAGGGGCCCTCGCCCCTCAGCCAGCTCAAGGTACGAGGTGGCCCTCAGCCACCTTGGGAGGGCCCTCATCAACCTTGAAGGGCCCTTGGGCCATCTCGAGGGGCCCTCAGTCAGCTTGATGGGGCCCTTGGTCAGCTCAAGGGGCCCTCGGCCAGCTCGAAGGGGCCCTCAGCCACCTTGAGGGCCCCTTGGTCAGCTTGAATGCATATCGGGGGCCCTCTTAGAGCCATGGGGGGTCCTAGGACCCATAGGACCCCCCTCCCCCGTGGCTATGCCACTTTCCAAGATGTACTCCTCATATGCTCAAAGGCCCACTGCATACCAAAAGCTATGGTGACATTAGCTTCCTAAAAGCGATTATTTACATGCAACGTCTCAAGGCCTATATGGGTGGCATACCAGACACCCTCTCCTTCCCGGCGGCAGAGCCCATGCATGTGCGTAGGCATATTGTCAATTACCTCTCTAAGAGAAGGGAGATGCTAGCATAGTGTGGTGCGTACGCCACCTACCAGCGGTCGTTGGAACTATAGGTTCGGGAAATGCCCACCATAGCTAGTCCACTAAGCCGTCTCTTTTGACAAATGCCAGAGACTGAACACTTGCCAAGGGATTGTTTCTGTTGAGAGGACTCGTCTCTGAATTCTTTGTGGTCTGATGTCATCGTCATAAACCCAAGGATGGCTGATAGCATAATTTACATCATCCCCACTGCGCGGCATCTTTTCGCCACTGAACGGCAAGTGGTTGGCGCTAAACAAAATAGTCCACAACAATGATAGTGTAGCGGGACATTTTCATCATAGCTGCTTTGAGAGCCGTTACCGAACACCGATACTGTTTTCACAACGTGCATGCGCCGAGTTTCCAGGGAAGCTCAGCGGCGTGCCATCGTCAAGGTCGGCCGGCGGTGTTCATCCGCGCGCCGCTAGGTGGCGGCTCCGGGGTGGCCAGTCGCGCCTCGGACGCCGTCGGCGCGGAGTGTCAGCGGAGTGGGCAGCGGAGGGGGCGGTGCGAGCTGGCTGTGAGCTGTGCGAGGAATGGGGTGATGATGTGGGCGAGACAGGCGGTTTAGCGAGCGCGATCAGTGAAAGCGACCTCTCGGCTCGGTTACCCGGGAGAAGTGCCAGTATGGGCAACACTGCGACCTCCAAGAAGGGAGATGCGTCTGAGAATGGTACGCACCGGTCACAGGGTGGAAGGGGAGGGCGCTTATTGTCATGTGAGGTTATTCTCAATGGTGGAGTTTACTAATCAAATGGTGGGGCCCTCCGGCTGCCTCACCAACTTTTCGCTTTGCCCTACCAACGTTTGTCAGATTTGAACGTTTCTGGTGTATAATGACCACATTTCACTTCAACCATGCAAAACAACCAGGCAACGTGATATTTTGCTCTACCAACTTTTCGGAAAAGCTCCACCCATCTTATGATTGTGGTCATTGATGCAGTAGATGTTCTCGACATGTGAACTTCATCAGTATCTCTACGCCAACACTCATTTTCCTGCCTACTGTTGAACACAGTGCTGGTTTGTGGTCTGTGGATTCTGGCATGTCAGCTTTCGGGTTAATTTGTGGATGCGAAGCACTACACGTTTCTCGAGCATATTATTTCTTCACTCAGCGTTTTTGTACTGTGTCAAAGCACTGCATTGTCTAGCTCACGCCTTCACTACCTTCCACCCTCTCTCAGGTCAAAAGGTGTTGATAGTCCTGAATCACACGGTTGTAATTTGCCACTGCAAGGCATAGTGTCGTGTTTATTCAAGCCTTAGATCACCAGCTTATTCGCTAATGCTCCCATCTATGTTTATGTATACTACATGTATTTTCAATGCTCATCTAATGTAATCTTGGGCGAGTTCTTTGGGGTCAGGGGTAAAGTCTCCTGTTCAATTGAGAGGGCTTCAGCCCCCTAACTTGGACGAGAAATTGGGTCAAATCCGAGGAGAAATATGTATTTTTGTGGATTTTGATGGTTTTGAATTTGTTCCCGCTCAGCCCCAACTTTTCTGGAGAAATCTCGCCCCTGCTTGGGGTCGTCCTGAAACGGGAGTTATAAGTATTTTCCAGCTTCTATCGATACTTGATAGTGTGTACTCATTGACACTGTTATGATAGTCATCTGGAAGCGAAGGTTGGAAACGGGACATCGTTTGAAGTTGTAGGCCCAGCCAGTTTGCTCTGCGCTTCGGTATTTAAATTGAGACGAGCAACCATTACGCCGGTATTTAAATTGAGACGAGCAACCATTACGCAAACGCATAGCCCGATGCGTTTTGTACACCCAAGGGACATACCAGATAGTATGGAAGAGAAAGGGGTATGTTTTGCACTTCCTTCTTGACACCTGACTCAACATCTGTATATATGTTAAACGTCATTGTTTCGGACAACTTGATCCCCACTAACCTTGACCATGCCTGTGAAAGAACGATTCAGCTGATCTCGAATATCACTGAATGCCCCTACCCAATAGCAGATTTGTTTGACTGCCTCCACGATAGCTTAACTGTCCACTTCAATCTGAGATATGGCTTCAAACTGAGATATCATGGCGTGTCGAGATAAGTTCGCTGCATAATCTCACACGTAATCATGACGTGCCGGTACGTGATCATTGATCCTGCTCTGTCACGATACTCCAAAGGTTACCGGATGTCGGGCCCAGGCCGGATGTGCCGCGGGCACTGCGCTGGAGCCCCGACATGGGTCCGCGTGGTCCGGCCGATCTCTTGGCCAGCCTGGCAAACACAGCCGGTTGTCCGCAGTATTTGTCGCGCTGCTGCGTTGTGTGCGCTGGAGGCCCCCAGGGGATGTTTTTTTTTGTGGGCGATGTCGTTTGCTGTCTGATGGATTGTTCAGGGGTGAGGAGAGGGAGGGGGTGATGATGAGGTCGAGTGTGGCGCCACCACGCCATCGCACAGTCAGATGGAGGACATAAATGTCAGGCAGATTGACTCGATGAGATGCAAGTGTCGTGATCTGGTCTCTGGGTCTCTGGTCTCTGGTCTCTGTGTCTCTGGTCTCTCTGGTCTCTCTGGTCTCTGGTCTCTGGTCTCTGTGTCTCTTGGTCTCTCTGGTCTCTGGTCTCTGGGTGTGAGGCGGGGGAAAGGCGCCGTCATGATCGGGTTTAAATTCCTATTCAGTTGGTGTGACTGCCCCGTCGAGTTTGGTTTCAGCTCTGACGGTAGTCTAGTATTTTTCAGCTATTAACTGTTCCGATGTGACCTTTTGCTCGACCATTTGTATAGCTCCTCCCACAGTCGCAGTGGCGGGTGTGCGATGGTGTCCTCTCCTGTCATTCAGTCTGGCAAGATGATGTCAGGAAAAATGGCCTCCTCTCGGCGGCTCACATAATAAACTCGGCCTTAGGCGCACGCTGGCTACCTAAGTAATAGATACTACCACTACCTAATCCATGCATCCCACTTGTATGTAAAGAACGAACAACTGGCAGTGTTGTGACTTGTTTTTCTTCTGTTTACAGTCAAGGAATTCCTGGAGAAAGCCAAAGAAGAATTCGAAGAAAAATGGAAAAACCCTTCGAAGGTAGGCGTTGTATTTCATTGACGTATAACAATTGTCTTGTCAATGTTGAGGGTGCTTGTCAATGTTGAGGGTAATTGTCGGATAACAACATCAATCACTGCGAAGTGCAAAAAGCATGCGCTCAGCGCTATGCAGGCGATGTCAGCTGGAACGTGTGGTACTCTGTAACCCTGCGCCATTAGTTCTTACATTGTCACCATCTGAACTCCGTTATAAACAAGGCTGGGATGCAATAATTTATTATGTTGTGATTGTGATACGGTGCTGTCTCAGCCGCTATCCTGCATAATATCATCACCCTACATCGCTGAAGCTGCTTATGCTGGCGAAAGTGGATGATGTTGATTCTAGTGTGATCAGTAAGCTTTCGTGACCGCCTCCTAAACTCTGTTGACTCACTCCCCTGTCATTGTTACGCCCAGCGAGCTAATCAACCGTGCTGTGGCTCATTTGACGCGTCTCTCCTGTGTGGCATTGCACTGAATCAGTGAATATCACATCTCCCTGTACACTTTGGCCCCTGCCTTGGCCAAATGACAATGTCTGCTCTTCCCGAGATCGGTCCGTTAGTATGCGGGTGTGATGGTTAGGATCTTTCTTCACGTGGTGTATCTGTTGTAGCAAACATGTTTTAGTGTGGCTGTGCTCTATCTGAACCGTGTCAACTCGACGCGCGTTGTCGCAGGGGGGGGGGGGGGGCCGGAGGGGGCAGGCAGTAGCCAGATTTTTTATCAAGGGGGCGGGGGTACGCCGGAAAACATCCAATTCTGCTCCTCAGCCATATGCTGCTGACCGGGGGGAGGGGGAGTAGAGTCGAGTGGTCACATAATTTCATTCTATCAAGTGTGAATTTATTTTGCTCATGGGGCCATGATCCCCGTACCCCCCCCCCCCCTCCATTGGCTACGTCCCTGGAAGGGTAACTGATGGGTGCTGGCGTGTGCGGTCGCTGTGGGGGCGGAGCTGGCTTTTAGGGCGAGGGGCGGCTGCGGTATGCCACTGCGGTGACGTCTTGGTGGCGCTGTGGTGCACTACAGTATGCAGTACCTGGCGAGGCACTGTGGCATACCTGGTGGCAGAGCTGACGAGGCGTGGGACCGTGCCAGCTGGCTGACGCCTGGGGACACGGGGGGCTGTGCGCCGTACTGGTGTACACCACGTGACACGAGGCCCCCCCCCCCACTCACTTCTCCCTCCCCATCAACACCAACCAGTATCTACCCAGCCAGTCCAGTGGAGGGGTCGACTCCCATTGTACCTTAGCCCGCCGCGCCAGAAAGGAAAGGCAAATCATATTGCTAGCAGGTGTATACTGTATACGGTATAGGGTTCACGCCGTGCATACGATGGATTGGTTTGTTTATTTTCGTGACGTCAGGAACTCCAGACGGGACGCCCGATAAGCCCGGTACTCGGCCTTTGTTGATAACTCCAGTGGATGATAATTTTATTGTATCAACACAGCTTGTGCGCTGCGTGTGACTACACTGTAAATTACGTCGTATCCTTTCCGTAATAGTTTGTTAATAATTCATATGTGGGATGAGGATGTTTTCGCTCACTTTGTAATACCATTTACCAAGCTTGAGGTCTAAAAGCGTTATTGACGTAATGCGTTGTCAAAGCTGTCAGTTAAAGGAAATAGTTCACCTTGGATTGCTTTTTCAAACACAATTTGATTATATTTTCAAATACAACTTTTTTCATAATGTCAAAAATAACCATACATCGCGCCGATTCAGGACAGAAGGAAGTATACTTCCTATGAAATTAATCATTTATAAATGATTAATTTCATCAAATATATATGCGTACTCTCCGCAACGTCAAACGTGGCTCAGCTCAGCCAATCAGATTCGAATGTATAGTCGCGTAAGATTACTGTATAACCTCTGCCCGATGTGTGAGGCCCACAATAGCCTCTGCCCAGGCGTGTGAGGCCCACAAGCCTTCGACAAAAA
Organism: Semibalanus balanoides; assembly: GCA_014673585.1. Classification (NCBI taxonomy): domain Eukaryota; kingdom Metazoa; phylum Arthropoda; class Thecostraca; order Balanomorpha; family Balanidae; genus Semibalanus; species Semibalanus balanoides. The sequence continues at coordinate 108,087 of VOPJ01012272.1, forward strand.
GTCAAATATTTTGGCTGAGAGCCTTTCAGCCAGAAACTTGCAAGTTACGGGTTTTTCAACAGGCTAAACAACTGCTATCTCAGTTCAAAACCCATGCTTGAAAGATGACCTATTTCCTTTAAATGGATTTACGAAGTTACCGGTCCTGAAAGGAAATGCACTCCTTTTGCCATTTTTAGTGCTTAAAACCTTTAAGAAATATGAGAGTGACTGTGCGCAGTTTAATCCATTATTTCGAATTATCAGCGTTTAAACTTGACTTTTTCAGACGTTGTATCTGATACGAGTACTGATCGGGATACTGTCCACCATTTTAATATCTCTTCCTTGGGCGGCCGCATATCCGGGCGTAACATGAGACGGCTGTCTCTACCTCAGCAAGTACTGCAAAAAGTACGCGGGTGGCTCACGAGCATTTGAAACGTCCTTACGGTAAAGAAGATGCAATTTTCCCGAAAAAAATAAGGTAACCGTGCCTTCTACACCTTTATAAGTACGTTTTTCAACACGGGCTACAAAACTGCTATCTCAGTTCAAAACCCATGTTGAAGGTGAACTATTTCCTTTAACGCGTAATAGTTTGATGCCCGATGCAGTGCAGTGCTTCATTCCGATTTCAGTGCTCGAATTTGCACGTAATTACCCCATTTCAGCCGTGTGATAACGATGCTTCACTCCGGATTCAATCCTCCCGTTTTCATGCAATGGCTCGATTCAGTATTGGGATATCGTTGATCGTTCCTTCCATCAGATTTAAGTCTTCGAATTGTCATGCAATTATCCCGCTTCAGCCGGGTGGAGGCTCAGTTGGGGTTGGGAACCGTTGGGGGGGGGGGTGGGGTCAATCCGAGCAATCAGACTTGTCCGTGTGGCGCATTGACGATACGTCGTAGATTTGGTCTCTGATTTGGTCATCTCGAACGACTACCCGACCGGGATCTCGGCGCCATGAGTCTGTGTACTCCCCTCGCCGCCATGTCTGTGTCCGTATCTGTATAATATGTGTCCCCTCACCGCCGTGTCTGTGTCCGTATCTGTATAATTGTGTCCCTCGCCGCGTGGTCTGTGTCCGTATCTGTATAATTGTTCCCTCGCCGCTATCTGTGTCCGTATCGTATAATATGTGTCCCTCACCGCCTTGTCTCGTCCGTATCTGTATAAGTGTGTGTCCCCTCGCCGCCGTATCTGTGTCCGTATCTGTATAATATGTGTCCCCTGCCGCCGTATCGTGTGTCGTATTGTATATATGTGTCCACTCGCGCCATCCGTATTCTGTGTCCCGTCTGTATATATGTGTCCCTCACGCCGTGTCTGTGTCCTATCTGTATAATTATATGTCCCTCGCCGCCGTAATCTGTGTCGGATCTGTATAATATGTCCCTCGCGCCGTGTCTGTGTCCGTATCTGTATGTTGTCCTCGCCGCCGTATCTGTGTCTGTATCTGATCGTGTCCCTCCGCCGCCGTTCTGTGTCCGTATCTGTATATATGGTGTCTCGCGCGTGTCTCTGTCCGTAATCCTGTTAATTGTGTCCCCTCGCCCGTGTCTGTGCGATCCTGTATAATATGTCCTCGTCCGCGTGTTCTGTGTCCGTATCTGTAAGTAATATGTGTCCCCGTCGCCGCTGTGTCTGTGTCGATCTTAATATGTGTCCCTCGCCGCCAGTTGTGTCCGTATCTGTAATAATATTGTCTCCTCGCCCACCATGTTGTGTCCGTATCTGTATAATGTGTCCCCTCGCGCGTGTCTGTGTCCGTATCTGTATAATATGTGTCCCCTCGCACATGTCTGTGTCGTTCTGTATAATATGTGTTCCCCCTCCCGCCGTGTCTCTATCGTACTTGTATATTGTGTCCTTAGCCACGGTCTGTGTCCGTATGTATAAAATAGTGTCCCTCTCGCCGCATCTGTGGGTCCGGATGCTGTATAATATGTGTCCCTCACCGCCCGTGTCTATGCTCCGTACTGTATACATAGTGGTCCTTAGCCGCCGTGTTGTGCCGTATATTTAATATGTGTCCCTCACCGCCGTGTCTGTTCGTATCTGTATAATATTGGCCCTCACCGCCGTATCTGTGTCCGTATCTGTAAATATGTGTCCTTGCCGCCGTGTCTGTGTCCGTATCTGTATAATATGTGTCCCCTCGCCGCCGTGTCTGTGTCCTATCTGTATAATATGTGTCCCCTCACCGCCGTGTCTGTGTCCGTATCTGTATAATATGTGTCCTCTCTGCGTACGTCTGTGTCCGTATGTGACCCTCTCTGTGTACGTCTGTGTCCGTATCTGACCCTCTCTGCGTTTATCTGTGTCCGTATCTGACCCTCTCTGCGTCCGTCTGTGTCCGTATCTGTATAATTGTGTCCCTGCCGCCGTGTCTGTGTCCGTACCGTATGCATTATGTGTCCCCTCGCCCGCCATGTTTTGTCCGTATCTGTATAATATGTGTGCCTGTCCCGCCGTATTGGGTGTCCGGTATCTGTAAAATATGTGTCCCCTCGCCGCCGTATCTGTGTCCGTATCTGTATAATATGTGTCCCGTCACCGCTGTGTCCACTGTCCGTTCTGGATATATGTGTCCTGTCACCGCCGTATCGTGTCCGTATCTGTATAATGTGTGTGCCTCCGCGTATCTGTGTCGTATCTGTATATTTATCCCCTCGGCCGCCGCATTTGGTGGTCCGTATCGTATAAATGATGTGTCCCCTCGCCGCCGTGTCTGTGTCCGTACTGTATATATATGTGTCCTCGCCGCCAATGTTGTTGTCCGTTCTGTATAATATGTGTCATTCGACCGCGTATCGTGTGTCCGTATCTGTATAATGTGTGACCCTCGCCACCGTATCTGTGTCCGTACTGTATAAGTATGTGTCCCCTCACCGCCGTTCTCTGTCCGTATTGTATAATATGTGTCCTGTCACCGCAGTATCTGTGTCGTATCTGTATAATATGTGTCCCTCGCCGCTGTCTGTGTCCGATCTGTATCATATGGTGTCCCCTCGCGCCGTGTTGTGTCCGTATGCTGTATAATAGTGTCCACGCGCGCATCTGGTGTCCGTATCTTGTATAATTATGTGTCTGTTCGCGCGGGTCATCCGAGATGTCGGCCGCTCGTCATTTCAATGCTACGTCTGGCCACGTATGCATGTATATATGATTTGTGGATGACATACATGCAACTAACACGGTCACTGACACTGTCACAGTTCGCTGAGCAAATAGTGTGCGTCATCGTAAACATGCAGCTGGTTCCGCCACTGCCGGCAGTCAGGGGTCAGGGGTCAGCGTCCCGCGTCCCTTTCCAGTGTGCAGCCGACTGTGTGAGGCTGGTCTCCCTCCTACCTGCCGCCTAAGTTGCATGCGTGGCCGACGTATCTGTTCAGCGGTCCGGGACGACGATGATGTCCGTTTCGCTGTGTTTGCGGGCCGCTCCCGTTGCGTCAGGCTCGGGTCAACGCACCGGGCGCTATTCGGCCACCACCAGCGGCGGCCTGAGCCGGCGGCTACACCCTGTCTCTGCCGGTGCCTGATCTGTTGGGTGGTGTGCAGTGTCGTCTGATACACCCCGGGTGTATCTCGACTGGTGTCTGGACGGCAGGACGTCGTGTCAAACGGGTGCGGAGGGCTGACAGAGGCGCTGCTTCTCCACAGAACACGGCAGCGCTCGAGGACTTCGACCTGCTGAAGACCCTTGGCACCGGCTCGTTCGGCAGAGTGATGCTGGTGCAGCACAAAGCCGGAAAGGAGTACTACGCGATGAAGATCCTCGACAAACAGAAGGTGAGGAGACGGCGGCTCGACGCTCCTGGACCTGGCCCCATTTGACCCGACCAGACCAGACCAGACCAGACCAGAACAGAACAGAACAGAACAGAACAGAGCAGAACAGAACAGAACAGAACAGAACAGAACAGAACAGAACAGAACAGAACAGAACAGAACAGAACAGGAACAGAGCAGAGAGAACAGAACCAGAACAGAACAGAACAGAACAGAACAGAAACAGAACAGAACGAGAACAGACCAGACCAGACGCAGACGCAGACCAGACCAGACCAAGACGCAGACGAGACAGACGGCTAGATCGCAGCCTAGTACTTTTTAGCCTGACCCGACCAGATTCGATCCAACTGATCCGTCACCATCGAGTTCCATCAGTCGGTGCGCGGCGTCACGCCAGCCTTGTGTCACGGTACATTTTACGATGTGTTTTCTACTCCCGCACCGTGTCGGACACGCCGCATTGGACCCTGTTACAAACCGCCCCGGGCGAGAATCGGCCGATTGAGGCCTGACAATGCGTCATTAGTGGAGGAGCTTATTAGACGTGACGCGTGTGTCGCACAGCTCGAAAGTCGAACAGCACCGTCACGCTGTATATGTTCTTTGGCCTCCTCAAAACATGGCGATTACGTTTGACCTACTTTAGGTGGTTTATAATATAGTGTACTGCTGTGCGTCTGTACTGGCAGCGTGCCTGCTTTGTGTGGTTTTAAATGTCAGCGGTGGAGCAGGCCTCTAAAAATAGTTCGTGTGGCAAAATGTCAGACCGGTGTGCTTACAACTGGAACAATGCCCGGTTAACGAAAGAATGCCTTCAAATCTGACAAAAGTGCATGGGGCATGCACGGAGTGGGCGGGACAATGACCCAAGCAGCCGAACAGGAAACTCATTCAATGGTAAATGTAGCATGTTTTCTCGAAATCAGTGCCAGTGCTGTCTTCGAGAACTGACTCCTGCGGAGCGCGGCTGCTCTCTTTGGAAGCGAAGTAGCACTAGCTGGTTATGCTGTGTCATGCCATTGGCAGCTGTAGCTCGTGAGCGGAGGCTTATCAGGCGAGGAGGCGCCGGCACAATAGAGGCACTGTTCGTCTCGTGCTCAGGGTCTGTTTAGAGCGTCGCTTTAGTGCGCTGCTGCCACTCATTTGCGGGTCCTTCCCCTCAGAGGTGACCTTTGTTACACTGAGTGGCTTCGTTACACCCGTGGGCTAGGGAACAGACGAGCAGATACCACTGAAATTTCAACACAAGTGCGCCTATACGTGATAAGAAGTGGCTTAAAAATGAATGTCTGCCACTCTAGTTTTTCAGCCGCTAAGTATGAAACGAAATGTTGATCATTCAGTCCGCTACGTATTCGCTGAGCATCAAAATGCATATTCGCCAACTTTAGAAATCCTGACACGTGTTATTCCGGAAATTATAGCGCTCTTTTGAAGACGCAACCACCAGCCAAGTCCAGAGTATATATATCAATTGAGTAAGGAGTTCAAGTTTTGCTCAGGAAGGGGTTACAGTCACGGCTGCGTTCCGAACTAGAACATACTGACTATGTTAGCCCATATCAACTAGTTCTCGGTATGCCTTTTTTGGAAGTAACTCTGACCATAAAACGCTATTTTAAACTATTATGTAGGATATGGTAAGCCTCGTCGAAAAAATATTTCGCGAGTAATACTTTAATACAAGTTTGTGTTAATGTAGACATGAAAAATAATATTTTCACTTACCTTAATCAAATCGTTTTTTCGAAACATTGTAATTAAACTACTATTTTAATGTGATAAAACATAATTAGTCAGCTGTAACACAATTTCGCATTTATGAGCTAAAATTTCGATATCAATTGCGTCTTCTGCCGTCGGAAAAGCGGCGGACTAAAGCTGATTTTTGCAGCGCAGCTGGCCCTTGGCGGATTCACTAGTGAGTTAGGATGTTTTGAATGGTTGCAGAACAATTTTTTAATTGATGTCTTTCATAATAAAATACAAATTAAATAATATTTTTCGTAATAATTTGTATATGAACTGACTGAATTGTAAGCTTGCGCGACGTCAAAACATATTGGCTCACTAGCGGTCCCGTGGCGGCCATCTGTGCCGCAAATAGACCATCTGAAGTTTCGTTGTTTGCGTGCAACGAACTGGCGTCCTGCTGGCGGTGTTTTAATTGTCATTTTGACAGAGTAATTTGTCATTTGGTGTATCCTAGCTGGATTGCATTTAAAGAGTCAGATTCGGTTTCTGCATGTACGGCACCATTGTATTATATGTTAGGAAAGAACTTGGATTTATGCGTCACGGCGCATCGGAAGGCGACGGGGTACTCTCAAGCTGCGGCCCGTGGGCGGCTCGGCCGGCGTGGCTGGCCGCCGCCGAACGCCCGAGTATTCGTGGACGATTGGTAGCCTCATGTAAAAATCGGATACCGATGCAGGTAATATTGAAGAGACCGAGCTTTCCATTGCCAGCATAAAAACTTTATGTTCATTCTATCTTTGATACACAAATAAAAGGGGGTACTTTCGTGTCACTTTGCATATTGCCGTATCATCTGGAGAGCGGGATTCTACTGCTATTAGTGACGTCCCACAACCTTGCACCCACCCCGAGGCCAGCTCGTGCCGCTCAGCTCACGTTGAACGGCCTACTCCATTTCCTTGGCTGAACAATCCTCGGAAATCTTCATCTCGAGGCGGCCATTCAGCTTCATTTACTTTGGCCGAGTCCGGCTGGCGGCGGCGCGGCCGCGGGCTGCCTTGAGGCAAGCTGTGCTTGTCGACACCTGAGCGTGCGGCCTACCTGATTTATGTGTCTCGGTAATGCCACGGCGGCGACGGTGGCGCGCCGATCCATTGAGGTCGGTGCGCCGCCGCCGCCGCCGCCGCCGCCGTTGGTGGTGTCGGAGCGGCAACATCGACCCCTACCACTTATCATCGGCCAGTGGCCCCGACTCCATTCAGGACTGTGGAGCTCCACTGCCGTCCCCACCCCGCCCATCCCCGCCGGGGGCAGGGTCGCGCTATTTCCGTCCCCGGCATACTGGAAGTGCAGCTGAACTCAGTATCATCGGGGCGCTGCCGCTGTTCCAAGCAAAACCCACAGAGTGCACCTCGAAGTCGTCATCGGCTGTGTTCAACATCTCTTGCGCGTGGAGTGCGGCGCGGTGTATCTTGCGGTTTGGACGGTCGCGGCTGCATCGACCGTCACTCCTGCTCTCACGCGCACGGCTGCGGCTTCCGGGCTCCCCCTCTCATCCACCCCTGCACCCCCCCCGGTGCTGACATTGCCGTGCAGCCGCGGTGGTAATGAGGCTGATTGCCGTCCGCCGCCATCGCTGACATCGCTGACATGGGTGGTGTCGCTCAGACCCGGACGTGATCAGCACGTCTTGTGACAGAGTCGAGTCGGCTGCGGTGGCCAGGCGAGGCGGGACGCTGGCGACGCGTCGGGACCGTCGAGACGCTTTGTGGCGCCACAGGCGACTAGGCACTGGCGTCAGCGTTGGCGGCGTTTGGTCATAGCTGGCGACTGGACCGGTCTGTAAGGCCGCCCAGTGGGTCATGGGCGACGCGTGGCCGGGCTGGGGCGCCGTCAGGGCCCGCGGCGCCACGGCCGGCGGCCCAGTCGTCTGACACGCAAACCGGACATGCTCCGCCGGCCCGGCGTGTGTATTTTGGGCGCCGCTCCGCCGTGCCGCACACTCGTGCTGTTTGCTTGTGTTGGACAGCGGCCGTCGTTGATTTCTAGAAGTGAGGTCCGAGCGACATGGGAGGGGGCTGTCACGCCCGTCACCATGCCTGGTTGTCGCGTCGCGGTCCAGCTGCTCCCTGGAGAGGGAGGAATGTAGCGGTGTTTTGGCAGTCTTCCGGGATGTTAGTCCCTCCTCACCATGACTTCTGGCAGTCTTGTTAGCTCTCGGGACAGTTAATTACAAACACCGCGTTGCTAACCCTCCAGTGTGTCAGTGTGTTGTCGGTGCTACGAAAACAGCTCACGGCATAGGAAAACATCGGCTTCGTTTATCATGTGTGCGATGTTCGCTTTCTCGTTAAGTTGCAGTAACGGTTGATACTCAGCTGCTCAGTGGCGATGAGGACATGTGACGGGTCCAGGGACAAGGAGGACTCCCGACTCCAGGGGTCGTGTCTGTCGAACTCTGGGGTCTGTTGACAGCTTGGTTAGGGTTAGTCATCATCAGTAGCTAGCACACGCTCACTAACGGTTTAGTGAGGAGAATGAGGTGGCTCGTGGTGCAAATAATTATTTTGCTTGGACGTCATGCCACATCATATCTTCAACAAATATCGTTGGATCACATTATGACTTTCAAACATTCCTCAACATTAATTCCAGACTGAACACAATCCGTGGCTTGGCTCTGTTCCACACTAGAAACATGCTGAATATAAACTACGGCGCTGGCTATTTCCATCCTGGACGCTCGTTTCCAATGCAAACGAAATGAAAAACAGCCAGGTCGTTCTGAAATGCATACTGCACGCCGAGCCTCCACAATAACAGATACATTTCCTCCCTCGGCCAGCTGCCTTTGTTTTGCTGTCGGGCGAGCCACGCGAGCTGGGATCGGGGAGAGAAGACTAGGTTCCAGTCAACTGTGTGGGGCTTCCAAATGGTCCTGAGTGGCCCAACCCTATTCAGCTAGTTGACTGAAGGTCAAGACAGTGATCCGGTGCGGCCATAGTTGTCGTTCCGTCTGGTAAGGTTATGGTCATGGCGAATGCAGCTTGATCGCGCAGCATTCGCCGTCAGTATCATGGCTTCAGACGCTGTGGCTCTGCAACCATGTGGGCTTACACATGCCGTTACACAATGCGGGTGTGTCATGCGTATTCATTTATATTTTGAGTATAATCTGTTAATTATTTGATTTGTAGATATATGTTGCGAATAACCTGTAGTTATCGGAAATTCTTCCATTATTAGTTCTTGACAATTTTTTTTACTACGATCTAGCACTCGGCACTCGCTGTTATGCTACACATTTATTTCTTGCATGTTGCGGCGGCGTTGTTATTTTGAGAGTGAGATCAGAGATGTGATGTGACATATCTTTTTGTCGTGTTCTCGCAGGAATGTCCTCTACTTTCCTTCTACCGCCATCGGATGCACTGACCTGTCTCCTCAAATGACGCCCCACCTGCCGCTCCAGATCCTGCCGACCTCCTGAGTCCTGCTCCAGATCCTGCCGACCTCCTGCTCCAGATCCTGCTGACCTCCTGAGTCCTGCTCCTGATCTTGACTGACTCCTCCTGCCGACCTCCTGCTCCTGATCTTCACGGACTCCTGATTCTGCCGAGATCCTGCTCCTGGCAACCCGCCGTCCATCTCCTGCTCCTCTGCAGCTCCTGAACATGTTACCCAGCCGGCTTCTTCCAGAAGGTGCGTTATCGGTGATGCGAAACGGCCGGATCGCGCTCATTTTCAACGTGAGATCCGGCTTATAAAAATACCACTTCAACAATACTCTGATCTCATAGACGAATATGTCGACTGTGTCATCAGAATTCCATTCCAACTTCCGGCTGTATTTCAGTACAGCATGTTCTTAGATAAAGTGCGTTATGAACGATGACTATCTACTAGAACATCATATAGATCAGGCGCGGATCTAGGGGGGGTGCTAGTCCCCCCCCCCTGAGCCGGGTCGCGCCCATGTTGCGCCCGAAGGGCGCAACTCTTGCATGTGGTGCACCCCCCACCCTGACCGAAATCCTGGATCCCTCGCATATAAGTATGTACCGGTATGATCCGCTGGATACGTGCTGTTGTACTTCATCTGCTTATTTTTTTAGGTTTCAAACAGTTATCATGGACACGAAACTAGTTTGCACCCGTTATGGAGCCCTAGCAGTATAAATCCCTCTTTGTCTGCATTCGCCAGCACTATTCTGGTTGTGGCTCGTCGTGAGGGAGCCGTACATTATACTCTCAGAGCCGCGTATGGCTCGTCGTGAGGGAGCCATACTCTCAGAGCCGCGTATGGCTCGTCGTGAGGGAGCCGTACATACTCTCAGAGCCGCGTATGGCTCGTCGCGAGGGAGCCGTGCTCTCAGAGTACGGCGTGCTTCTCTGACACGTGACCACCAGCTGTCCTGTTCCCGCAGTTGTTCCGGCAGAGCCACGGGAGATAGGAGGCCATTAGAAGTGACAGGCTGCGTCGTTATCCGTTATACGTTATACGTTATGTTTGGCTCGACGATCATGCGGTGTATTGGAGCCGCCGTCGGATATCATTTATATATTTACTGCTTATTTTTAGACAGCGATGAGTATTCTGTGGAGCGCTTTTCTCTCAGAGCACGTTATGATATTGGATTGCCATGCATGCAGCATACTGGGAATAGCTTTCCTTGAACGTCATAGCTCACTTGATTGTGTGATTGGTGGCGACAGGGATTCCCTACGGAACGGCAACTGTGCTCGGACCTCATACGCGCTGTGCTGCTAATATCCTGGGTACGACCGGACCAGGTTATTGGATCGTGATGAGGAAAAGGCGGAGAGCGTGTTCGGCCGCGGCCTTCGCTAGAAGAGTTCTGCAGTGGCCGATAGAAGCCTGTGCCCCACTTCTCCGCTAGGCCTACACGAAGTCTCAGACGGATGTGTGTGAAATTCCGTGCAGGGAGTTATAGAATTGAGTAGGTGCGACTGAGCGTTGCGTGACCTATAACGTGATACATGTAGTGTATGCATGCCGTGCGCTGTATGACCCGCGAACTACGGAGCACGAGATACAGGAGACCTGTGGAAGCATCAATCGGAAGTAATAACAGGACATTCACCGACAGGTAGATCCAGGAATAATTCTCGCCTGTCCCCCCGCTTCTCCTTCTCTAGGCAGATTGCATAAATCTGGCCGCCTCATGGGACTATTTAACTGTTCTGGGTTCATCATTAATTTTAGGTATCAGTAGCGTAAATTTTAATGCAGGGGAGATTACTGATATGGATTGTATTACGTAGGTCTCGATGAGATCCGAATGGTAATGTAAGTCCTGTCTGAACTGCCTCCTAGGGAGGGTCATGTGCAACTGATATATAATGTGCGTGTGGCAGGGTGGGGGCGTGAGGATGGCCTTGCGCTAGGCCGTCGTCCGCCTGCGGCGTCTGGACGTGGATTAGATCATGGCGTGCGACGTGTCGATACGTGGTCTCTCTGATACCTCAACGTGAATCACGCTTACGAATGCACTCGGCATAGACGCGCATGATTCACACAGCTGACGGATGATGTTTATAGTTTTCGCAGTAATCGGCGTCTGCGGCGCGCATTTGTCTCGGAGTGGAATGTTTAAGATCGTGGCATGATTAGTCCGGATAAAGGACCGCGAAGAGTTCGACAGGGGTATGGCTGTAGGGCGATGCATCCATACATACAGACCGGGGCTGGACGGCATTCATGTTCAAGCTCGGCCCGGGCGACCCGCAGCGGACCGCAGTAACAAGCCGACGTCAGCCCGTGACGTCAGCCTGTGACATCATCACTGATGACCACATCATCACTGATGACCACATCATCACTGATGACCACATCATCAGCCGAATCAGCCCACTGACGTGTCCGCGGCCACTGTGACCTCAGCCGGGTCAGCTGCGGATCCTGGGCGAGGCGGGCAGCTTCGGACCCTGTCTGGCAGGGGCGGGGGTCGGGGGGGGGGGACCTTGCCTGAGTCCGGTCGGTATGGGGATCGGTCGGACCCTGCGTGTCGCACAGCTATCCGCCCAGTGAGCGTGTCAAGGCGGGCCGGCAGCCGGCGCCGGCTGACCTTTGGTGCCCCGCTCCTGTTCCCTGAACTAGCGGCGGCGGTGACCGAGGCACTGAGCCGGTGACCGGGCGGCGACCGGACTGAAGTGTCGCTCTGGCATCGGCAGAGAGGCTTGACTGGCCTGTCACTCGCGAGGCCTCTGCCGGCAGACAGAGGCTAGGGTTTCACTCAACATTACGACCACGCGCCGCGCTGTACTGCTATGGCGAGTGGTGCACCATAAAAGCACAGCCTAGCCGGAGTTGAATGCCGTCAGGCGTGGAGCATGCACCGCGTATTACCTACTGAATGTATTGATTTGTCATGGCCAAACATGGCGCAGGCTGGGCATGTCGCCTAACCAAACCTCTCAGACCCAGCAGGTATCATACCACTAGGCTCGGTGCCGATCTCCATAAGCCTGACATTTACCATATGGGCATGAGATAAGATACATACCTTTTGATCCCTGCTGATACAAAGTTTTATTTACGAGATGTAGTTTTCTATCTGTAATGAAATATGCAAAAAGACGACTGCTTGCCTACAGGACGACTGCAAAAAGACGGCTACTCATTTTTGCGGTAACATATATGTTTGCGGAGCACGTTTTCATCGTCGTCACCAGCCTGTGCTCAACGTTGGACGGTCTACTGATAACTGACAGTTCTGACTGAGAGAAGCCGGCCTGTATTTTAAGCATAACTGGGACCTGACGTACCTTTGCTGCGGTGAAACTGTGTTAAATGACAGATCGTCACATGGCTGTTAACAAAGGTCGATGTCACAGTTCGTTGAGCTCCACGATCCGTGTCAACACGAATCGATAGCTATATTTACTAGCTCCCTACCTGTTAATTTTCTCTCTGCCTGTCGTCCTACTTTCCTACCTCCCTGCCTCCCTGCCTCCCTGCCTCCCTGCCTCCCTGCCTCCCTGCCTCCCTGCCTCCCTGCCTCCCTGTAAATCTCTCCTGTTCCCTGTCCCTGTCTCCCTGTCTTCCCTGTCTCCCGTTCTCCTGTCCCTCTGTCTCCCTTTCCGCCCTGCCTCCCTGCCTCCCGCCTCCCTGCCTCCCTGCCTCCCCTGCCTTCCCTGCCTCCCTGCCTCCCTGCCTCCCTGCCTCCCTGCCTCCCTGCCTCCCTGCCTCCCTGCCTCCCTCCTCTATCTATATCCCTTCCTCCCTGACCCTGTCTCCCTTCCTCCTTGTCTCCTGTCCCGTCTGGCTACTCCGCTCCTCCAGTGCTACTATGACCTGTCGTCTGCCCAGCGTGACTCTCCTGTTGGACAACATACGACGGCCAGCAGTCGGCTGGTCAGCTGGTCAGCTGGCTGGCTGGCTGGCTGGCTGCAGCTGGCTGGCTGGCTGGCTGGCTGGTCAGCTGGCTGCCTGGCTGGCTGGCTGGCGAGCTCGCCGGCGGAACGTCTCACTATTGATCTACGATGGCGGTGGCAGAGGCGGCGGTTAGACGCGGTCAGACGCGGTCAGATTCGGTCAGACGCTGTCAGACGCTGTCAGACGTGACCAGAGAGACGGTCAGATGCGGCTACAGGTGGTCAGAAGTGGCCAGAGATGATCAGGGAAAGTAGAGATCTTGAAATGGTCTCACTTCATCTATATTTCTTGTTCGAATGTACTACCGTACCGTCCTAGAGCCCGCCGACTAGCACAAATACTTTACCCGATGTTGTATGTGTTACGGCACTCAAATCGCCTGCATTAAACCACATAAGCCGTGTCAAAGCTCCTGACTCTGACAGGAGTCTACCTCGGGAAAGACTGCTTTCAATGGCACATGCCTATCCTAGGACCCGTATTGAGATGAGGTTTCTCCCAGTGGACTCGGTTCCAGTAGGCTAATCGCGCCGCACTGTTAATTGTAAGGGGAAGTGGGCTCCCCTAGATCCGGCCCGGGACTGAGGGACCCCGGATATCCTGGAAGCGGTGCCGTTTTCGTGTTGGAGAGGCGCTCCGGGTGTCTGGGGCGGCGGGAAGTTCGCAGGATGATTGCTTGGGGCACCTATGACGGCTGACTCACGTGAAGTATATAGGTCTCTACATACACGGCAGAAATGGTAATTTGCCAACAACCTGCCAACTGTATAAATCAGGGCGACTTCTTTTACTGACTGTCGGAGCAATGGTATACAGGAAGTAATATAAATAGAAACACGCCAATGCGTACGGCGTGGTACACAAAAAGATCAGCGTGTGGTTTACCAGACGTGTTACAGAAATCCTCGAGCGCGCAATTGACTCTCTGTCGAACAAAAATACATCGGTGCACTGCTTGAATAATGAGACAGGCGTGGTCCAAAAATAAATCAGCGTGCGGTTTGCCCGACGTGTTGCATAAATCCCCGCGCGCGCAATCGGCTCTCGGTGGTACAGAAATACCCGGCGATGCACTGCTTGAGCCGGACTCGGGCGGCGTCTTGCCGATCGATCGCCGTGAGCAGCGTGACGTCACTGCACCGTACGGCGTCACACCACCGCCGCTCTCCTTTGATGCCGGGTACTGCACGGTGCTCCTGTTGACCGGGCAGACGCTGGCCAGCTCGGTCAGCGTCGCCATCCGCTCAGCTGCGAGAGCTGCGAGCTGCGAGCTGTTGCCGGGCCGAGCTTCGAGCCGCGGCCGGGCCGAGCTTCGAGCTGCGCAGCCGCCGGTGACACGCGTGGCTGATCTGTGAGAGCTGCGAGCTGTGGATGGCCGGGGGCGGTACAGCTGAATCGGTCCGGGGTCAACCCGCCTGGGCAGCTCTGCGTAAGGTGTGTGGTGTGGGCGGTCACCGCTGGTGCGACGGGGAGTCGTTCGGAGGATCGCGGACCGTACCGGGCGGCTGCAGCTCCGCGGGCGGCCCGGGCCAGGCCGTCTGCCGCAGAATTACGCCTCCGCTCACCGCCCCCACACCCCAGCCCCACGGCATAGCAACCCAATAAATTGCTACTGCCACCTGCCAGTAACAGTGCCCTGGCCGGTCGGCGGAGTGTCCGGGTCACGTGCCTGCTGCCGGATCGGTGACCACTGCGACGGACACGACCGGCAGGTGCCGGGCCGAATGTCAGGGTGTTATGAGCCGACAGCGCTGCTTGGGGGCGACGCACCGCTGCAAGACGCGACGGTATGTGGCCGCAGGTGGATTGTTAAACAGGAGGCTGGCCTGATCTGGCAGAGGGATAGAAATGACCGAATAGAGGTCCGAACATGATCAGATAGACAGACAGACATGGCTGGGCAGGAAGCCAAACATAGCGACTTGGAATCGGCCAGGCATCGACACCTGACTGGGCATGACTGGACAGCAGACCAGACGGCTGGACGATGGTAATGTAGACTCCAAGTCACCCAGACGACCGGACATGACAGATCGTGACAGCCAGAGATGGACATGACAGACCAGACAGCAGAGATGGACAGACATACGTGACAGCCAGAGATGGACAGACGGCCGCCTGGACAGGAGGACAATGACTGGCGCTGTCATTTTCGTCGACTAGTCGACTGCATCTGGCTGTGCATGAATAATGAGTCAGTCGCACATCTACGGCCCCAATTCACTACGCTGTGGCAAACTGTATGGTGTACGACGCCCCATTTGGTCGGCTTGGGACGACGCAGCTCTTGTTTTACAAGCCCAGCATTACAATTAGCTTGAGCCTTGTTATCGCAGCTATTTGAAGTTACACTTTGGGCCAAACATATGGTATTGCTATTTTAAGCCTCACACATTGCTGAATCCCGGGAACTGAAGTCTCAAGTTCCGCACTGGCCAAATGTCCTTCATAATTCATACATTGTGTACTAATGTCCTATGCAAAGACCCGGCTCAAGTAATGTAATTGTTGCAACATCCTGGCGAGGGTCAGCCCAGCACAGTCGCTCAGCGGTTATATATTTACGGCACAGCACAAGGTGTTCGGTCCTATAAGGCTATCTAATCGCACACACCCTATTTGTGCCCGGTTTCGAGTTGTAGCATAGCATCGGGAAGTCGATGCTCATTGTTGAAGTCGATGGCTTCTGTTCAACCGGCGTGCTGATAGTGACAATCATCCGCAATGACTGCAGAGTGCAGTTGTCGGGTGCTCTCAGGACAACACTGTCTAGTGCGGCTCTCTACCCCGCCAACTGACCCGTGACATACCCCCTCTCTCCGTTACAGGTGGTACGCCTGAAGCAAGTAGAACACACGCTGAACGAGAAGCGGATCCTCCAAGCGATCAGCTTCCCCTTCCTTGTTAGTCTGCAGTACCATTTTAAGGTGAGTCTGGGGTCGCGTCTCGTCGTCCCTCGTGACTGGCGGTGTGTCAGTGCGCGATGTGTGTAATTCACAGGAACAGACGGACGGTGTGTGTAATTTACAGGAACAGATCCGGACGTTTCGGGGGCGGGCAGGAGCGTGTTCAGTGTTCACTCCCTACGTCACGTGACGCAGAGATCTGGGAGAAAGAGTGTTGTGCCACCGATGGTTCGACGTGATGTGTGGTGTGACGGATCCCGCGTTAACCCTTCTCCGTGTGCCTGTCACGTGAGGTGTGGCCTGTGCTCTGATGTGATGTGTGATGTGGGTCATGTGATGTGTGATGTGAGGGATCCTGCTTCACCCTTCTCCGTGTACCTAGTGAACTTCTTATTCTGCCGAGTGCTGATCGGAATGTGTGTGACGTCATGGGCGATAGAAGAGCGCCGTGCCGGAGGCAGCGATGGTCTCCTGTGCGGCGCGTGGCTGCCGTCGTGCCGGAGGGAGCGGTGGTCTCCTGTGCGGCGCGTGGCTGCCGCCGTGCCGGAGGGAGCGGTGGTCTCTGTGCGGCGCCGTGGCTCCGGCCGTGCCGGAGGGAAGCGGTGGCTCTAGTGGGCGCGTGGCTGCCGCCGTGCGGAGGAGCGGTGGTCTCCTGTGCGGCGTGTGGCTGCCGCCGTGCCCGGAGGGAGCGGTGGTCCCTCTGTGCGGCGCGTGGCTGCCGCGTGCCGGGGGGAGCGATTGGTCTCCTGGCGGCGCGTGGCTGGCCGCCGTGGCCGGAGGGGAGGCGGTGTCTCCTGTGGCCGGATGGGAGCGGTGGGGTTCTCCTGTGCGGCGCGTAGCTGCCGTCGTGCCGCGGGGGGAGCGGTGGTCTCCTGTGCCGGAGGGAGCGGTGGTCTCCTGTGCGGCGCGTAGCTGACGTCGTGCGGGGGGAGACGGTGGGTCCTCCTGTGACTTGCCGTTCCGGTGTGTGGGGTGGTCTGCAGGCTGTCGTCCAGGGAGGGGGGGGGGGGGTCCCGAGCTGGTGCCATTCAGGACCACCTGTGGAGCGACTGGGTGGAGGGATAGCCTGCCACCTCCGACGGGGTTGAAGAATGTATCACTTTGCTGAGGTTCAAACAAACTTCCGAGTCATTGCATTGCACTGCATTGAAGAGTCGAGTCATTGCATTGATCAGTGCAATGGTCTCGGAAACAGACCTTGGACTTTTTGTTTCCATACACTCTGTTGCATTGTCGACTGCACTTTCGTAACCAAACATCATGCGCTTTTTAGCTGCAGTTTTTAGCTGCGGGTCACCGGTCCCCAGCTAGCCGCAGCCAAGAATCGTGCTTACCTTGGCGTTATTCAAAGCATCGTGAATTACCGTCTTGTTTACCGAGTCGGCTGGCATCGACACCCCTGGGAGACGTGCCTTCCAGCGCTGCCGAGACGGCTCTGTAGACAGACTGACACTCCGGGCCAGGTGCAGACATTGTCACCTATTATAGACGCGCCATTCTGAAATGTAAACAGGCGTGGAGAATGTTCGCTGGATTACCTGAATTCAGGTGGTTTATGGGCGTTCAGCCTGCAATCGTGTAGCGACGAGTAGGCGGTGGTCATTGCCGCTCCCAAGTGAAATCCTAGCGCACACATTACCAGAGTTTCCGGCACGGCTACCGCTCGTATACGGACAGCCAAACAGACTGGCAACTCGTGTCGGCAGAGTCATACTCTGAGCCGGTGAAACCGATCAGCTCTCGGTTCGGATTAAATCCGACCCGCCTGTACCTTCTGGTCCCCAGCGCCCTATCCTGCCCGCGCCAGCCGGCCTCCAGGGCCTCATCTCGACAGACCGGCACCGAATGCTCCATCCTAATCGACCGCCACCGACTGCGTCATCCCGCCGAACCAGCCGAGTTCCGATCAGCACACCAGCCGTACCTCCCCCTCCTCCCCTCGCCCTGTGTGAATGGCAGCGGCACGCCCACACACGGCGGCGGCGGCGGCGGCGGCGGCGGCGCGCTGCCGGATGTGTGGGGCGGCGGCCTGCTCATCTGTCGGTCACCAGACCCGGCGCCGTCCTCATTATGCCCTAATTAGCGCCGGCAGCGATCGGAGATAGCGAGGTCCGCCGCCGCCAGCTCTGATGTGTAGCTGAGCGGTCACCAGGCTGTGACAGCTGCTGTGACAGCTGTGGGGAGCTGTGACAGCTGCTGTGACGTAACGAGGTCCGCCGCCGCCAGCTCTGATGTGTAGCTGAGCGGTCACCGGGCTGTGACAGCTGCTGTGACGTAACGACCGCCGCCAGCTCTGATGTGCAGCTGAGCGGTCACCGGGCTGTGGGGAGCTGTGACAGCTGTGGGAAGCTGTGACAGCTGTGGGAAACTGTGACAGCTGTGGGGAGCTGTGACTGCTGTGGGGAGCTGTGACAGCTGCGGGAAGCTGTGACAGCTGCGGGAAGCTGTGACAGCTGCGGGAAGCTGTGGGGAGCTGTGACAGCAGATGGAGCTGTGACAGCTGTGGGGAGCTCTGTGTGGGCGGACTCGGTCACCCCGTATCGGCACCACTTGATAAGGATGTGATTAGGTAGATGTTTGGGCTGAGAGTTTGGTTATCGATACTGAGGAAAAAGGTCTGACCTAGATCAGAGTTGGATCAAAATTGACTATGTTGTAATGGTCCATGTGCGCCGTGATCAGAATGGTAATGGGCATGCTTGGAATGGAATGCAATTAGGAAACCTTGCATTGTATGTTTATCAGTTAATGATGGAATGGAACTGGATGTGTTAATTTCCGATAATTAACATGATGCAAACTAGAAGCAATAAAAACCATAGCCTCGTCTTATTTAATATATTAATGAAAACGAATCCAAAGAGACTAAAGGGAGGACAGTTTCGGTCGAAGCCCATCCTCAGGTCTCCTGAGGATGGGCTATGAAACGCCCGATACCGCCGCCTCTTTTGTCTCTTTTGATTCGTTTTCATTAATATATTCAATAATATGCGGCTGTGGTTTGTATTGTTGATATTTTACATTATGAGCCTAAAAAAGCGCTATCGTACATAATTACTATATTTTTATATTGGAGCTTAAGCGTGTGATGCAGTGAATTTTCGTGGCGTACAATGGAAAAAATAGTATGCTACCTGAAATTTGTCTTCTTTACGGCGTTGGTCACGGCCATGCGAAGTGGGACTGGGTCTGTGTGGGTCTGTCACTCAGCGTTACGGCCTGCCGAGTATTGGTCTTCACCAGCTCTTCCCTGCAATAGCAGCAGCAGTAGCATCAGTGACATGTATCCTGGCACTGTACTGCCTGCCCTGCTGACCTGCTACATCCTGACAGCAACAGCAGCAGCGGTCTTTCATATTCTGGCAGCAGCAGCAGCAGCAGCAGCGGCGGCAGCAGCGGCGCTGTGTGCCGCTGTGGCGCGTGTGTGAACCCTCTCTGTGTGGCGTCATTTCAGGACAACACAAACCTGTACATCATACTGCCGTATGTCTCCGGCGGGGAGATGTTCTTCCATCTGCGCCGGCTGCGGGCCGCCACCAAACGCGGCTTCCAGTAAGGGCCGGGCCGGCACCGGGTGTCCTTGGGTGTCCGTGGGGTGTCCGCTGTCCGTCCATGTCCGTTGATTGTCCATGTTTCAGGTGACGCTGTCAGGGGCTGCTGCTATCCGGGAGCTGCCGCCATGATATGTGCTACAGGCGTATCAGTGTATGCGTGTGCGTCTGTGTGTGTATTGCGGGGTTACCGTCCGACTTGTCCGTCTCGAGTGCCGTCTGGGATGCTCCCGTGTCACTGTTCAGCTTGTGTGCTTGGCTGCGCTAATGCAGCCTCCTTTCTGTTACAGGATACTTCAAATTTGTACATGGTTTTAGAGTATGTTCCCGGTGGAGAGATGTTCTCTCATCTTAGAAAAAGCGGCAGGTTTAGGTAAGATCAGCGCTCACGTGCGCGAATCTATCATCTCTCTCTCGTCCTCTCTCTCTCTCACACGGCGTACCACTAAGCAGCATCGAGCATGATCTGCATGCCCACATCGAGCAAGCCGTGCCTCGTAACCCGACACCGCCTGCATGCGCTATGCACCGCCACATTGGGCCACGTTTTCCTGTGAATACATTTCCCTGAGCGGCCGTAACTTCCGCGCACTTGACGTCAGCGTTGCCCGCCGCGCGGCGCCGCCAGAATGTGGAAGCATGCCTCCGTCGCCGGAACGGGTCCCGGCACGACAGTGGGCTGCATAAATAGGTGGCTGGACCAGCCAGTGCCGCTCTATATCCGGCTGTGTCCGCCGCCGCCGCCGCCACCGCCACCGCCACCGCCACCGCCGCCACCGCCACCGCCACCGCCGCCACCGCCACCGCCACCGCCACCACCGCCACCGCCGCCGCCACCGCCACCGCCACCACGCGCACCACCGCCACCACCCGCCACCGCCACCACCGCCACCGCTACCACCGCCACCGCCACCGCCACCGCCACCGCCACCGCCACCGCCACCGCTACCGCTACCACCGCCACCGCCACCGCCACCACCACCGCCACCACCGCCACCGCCACCGCCACCGCCACCGCCACCGCCACCGCCACCGCGGTGTCACTCCGTTCGTGCCGGTTGACCCCGCCGCCGGCTTATATGGTCCGGGGCCGCATTGCAGGGCTGGATGGCTGCGGCTGCGACTGCGGCAGTGGCGGCGGCGGCGGCCGTGGCGGCCAGCCCTGGGATGCCGTCCCGTCTGTAAACATGCTGCGGTGAGGCGCCGTGGGAAGGGAGGGGGGGCGCATCGACACGTGCCCCCGCACGACCGGATATCCGGCTCGTCTGCTGCGTTGTATTGTAATGCGGTGTGGTGTGGTGTGACGTTATGTGCGGCTGCTGAGTTGTGTGCGAGGTGGGGAGAAGATCGATCGCTTCATGATACATCGCTCTCTATTGCGTTTGCTTATATAATGCGACGCTACCGGCTACCTCCGACTGACAAGTGCGCCGTTCAGGGCCAGTCAGTCTGTCTGTCTGTCTGACACTGACCGGGGACCTGGCTTTGCAGCTCATTTTGCGACACCCTTCCCATCTTCAATGCGACCTTCCTCAAATACATTATACACGAAATCGAATGCGATAAATAATAAGCCAAACTGAATGCAAAGTCACAAAGAGCTAGAAGCTTTTGCCACAGCCGCGGAAGTTTGCGCTGTCATCACCTGGGGCTAATATTCCGCTGCGTGCGCGTCGTTTTTGCCGCCTGCCGATCTGGTGCCGCAGCTGGCGGTATTGATTCGGCGGCTCGTGCTGGGCGGTGGCTGCGACTCGGTAGAGGTCCGTGCCGGGTCGGTGCCACGCGCTAGGGAGTGGCTGCGGCTCGCTAGGTCCGCGCCGGGTCGTCGCCCCCGCCGCCGATCATTGAGCGTGGACCGAGACTCTCAAGGACCAATGCGCAGTGCAGAAGTAATCAGACCACGGAAACTGCAGATACGTGTACAGGAAAGGAGTGCGTTCTTGGTATCCGACGCAACGCATGTAAGGTATTGGCCAAGTATTGACTGAGGTATTCATTAGGGGTTTCCAAGTAACGCATACTGGGGCGTTTTCTTTCTTATGTTTGGGAATGAAAAAAACGTATGAAACTGTGCCGCAAGTTTTCTTTGATTAATTCCTCTTTGCTCTTGGTGCCTAACGCTGTTCCCTACACAAACGCACTCCGGTAACAAGCAGAGGTGCACCGACAGTCGACAGTCGGGGAGTGGTCCCACTTGGCGAATATTGTCAGCTGGCTTGTGACGGCTGCTTGCTGGCTAATTGGCTGCTGGCAGAAGACTGCGCTTCTTTCCGAGAGGTGGAGGGTCGCTCGGGCCGCGGTGCATGGCTGTTCGCTGGTTACCACTGAATGGACTGGGTTGTAACTGCAATCCACGCCTTGCGTGACTGTATGGTGTGTCGTTCTGTGTGGCGATGCCTTCCTGTCGCCCGCTGCAAACCGTGCAGTACACGTCAGCTCCTATTGCAGTCAAGTTAATTTTACACATGCTAGATGAGTCTATAATTTGTACGTAATGTCAAAACCCTTATATCTGTATTAAAGTTCTGCACGTCTTGTATACTGCACAAGACTAAGATACTGCATCAGCAACCTGGCCCACACGACCTTTCAGTGCTCGCACAACAAAACCAGCGCGCCCCACCGCCGGATGCTCACTTCCGCTACAGTTTCATAGCGGTCCTGCCATCTATGAAGCCCCTACCAAACACAGTCAGAGATCACTCGGTAGATGGCCGGTGTGCACCACCACACGTATCGCAACTGCACAGTGCACACGGCACATCTCCTCTCCTTTTAACACTTGTAAAAAGGAGAACACATACATACAGCACAACGATTACAGAATACTGGATACATCTCTTTTCCTCGGAGAACAAGATTATAACGCCTGAGCGATCTTATACAGCCTAAAAAATCAATGTCGCTCAAGGAACATTAAAGTACTTCGTAATAACACAACACGTAAAAGGACTGCCCCACACCAGGTAGGAACGAGTCAACCAGAACTATAACTAACCACGCAATCAATATGGCCTACGCGCACATAGTCGGCCAAGTAGCGCGGTGGCCGGGAAATTCGTACCGAACGGCGGGGCGGTGTAGAAGCCGGTATGGAGCCGGCGTCGGAATCGGCATACTCAGGGATGGGCGGTGATCCAAGGTCTATACACGGGGTATGGTGCCGAGGTGGGGATCGCAGTGCACCCTGCGGGAACTGTGGGTGGGCCGCGACTGCCGGCCCGCGCCCGTTGCCCTGGTTGATTGGTCTCCACTGTTACCGGCCGGCGGGGGAACACCGCCGGCGAAGGCGGTGCCGTGGCGGGTCGTTAGTGCCCAGCAGCTGCCGTCTGTTACGCGGACAAAGACGCCTCCGACACGTACCAATACGACCCGAGTCCTGCCGATTGAACACAACACCATGCGACCACGTGTACTGTTGGCCTGAAGCCGCATTCCTGACGATTTGACCAAAAATAAAGCGATAGTGTTTGCCTTCCGATTATAGTATGACGCTTGACGGGCTTTTTGACGCGCGAGAAGCTCCGGCACAGCAGACGGGCAATCTGGGAGGAGCGTGACTCGGGACGTCGGTAGGAAAGTGCGGCATGCACGACCGAACAATTTTTGCGCAGGAGAGACATTCATTCCCTCACTCGGAGTATTCCGCCACATCATCAATGCCCAGTGTGTTTTTACCGTCGTCGAGACTTTCTTGCAGTAGGTTTTTCACTTTCTGACACGTTTTCACTTTTCCGTTTGATTTGTGGTACCGCGGGACTAGAAGCGTGTGCTTGAATGTCGAGTCAGCCATAACGCGCGAAAACTCGTCACTACCGAATGGGGGCCGTTATCACTAGACAGTTCTCGGCAGACCGTGGCGAGCAAAACTGCGGCCGTCAGAACTGAGATCACGTGAGAAGCTTGTTAAACCGACTGAGAGTTCGATTCCAGCGAATTCGAGAATTAATCCACCAGGCAGAAGGTAGTGGGAACCACGTAACTCAAAAACAAATCTACGCTAACTTCTCCCACGGCCGAACTCGGGAACCTGATGCGGAGCAGGGGCTAGGTGCCTGCGCCGGTCGGTATGCCAAACAGATCGGCACCGAAGAAGAATAGTCTCTTCAGCATATGAATTGCCCACCCCAAAAGACGTTTTGGCGAGCCACTCGAAGAATGGAGCACACCCCAATATGAGTTCCATGGAGCCCGGCGATAATACTCGCTGTAGAGATCCGTAGGATAAACAAGCACCGTCCCTTATACAACAACCATCTGAGCGGCCATTCTCCCGAAGGGATGGAAGGCTCAAGCTGACCGGTAAATCGGCTCTGTGCTCTGCCAGCCCGGATCGAAGCCTGTCGGATGACCCGGTCAGACAGGATCTTTACTCCGCCGTGGCTGTACGGATCACCTCAAGCCGCTGTGAGACACAGATATGCATCAACAAGACTGTAAGATGACGATCATCCATCGCGAAACGCCGCCTGGGGAGTTTTCAGAGAGCTCTGACTCAGCGCACTGCGACAGGGACCTGAGACCCCAGGGCGGTAAAATTATTTCAAAATTCATTATCGTGGAGCTGATTAAGGAGCATGCGCTTGGCAGGGCGCAGGGGGGGCGTCACAGAGGCTTTTGCCCATGATCGACACCAGCTTGTGATTCAAGTCTCTACGTTACGTGTCTTACCATATACATAGTATCGAGTCGTGGCAGGCAAACGCAATCGCAGAAAGCTCTTTCTTCCAGCTGAGAGTATCCACCTTCACATGACAACAACGGAGGGAGCGGGAGCAGTATGTGGACAGGCTGCCCCGCTGTATGAGGACAGCACCGAGACCATAAGCTGGAGCATTCACACTGAACGGTCGCTTCCGCGCAGGGATTGTAGAATTTAAGGACCGGTGCGGTAGTCAGTAGTCGCTTAACTTCCTCAAACGCACTCTGACAGGTCTGAGACCATGCCCACGCGTTACGATCCTGTGTCAGCGCCCGGAGTGGAGCCAGGATGTTTGACACATTCGGGATATACCGAGACAGGAAGCTCACCATGCCCAGAAATCTTTTCAGACTAGCCACGTCGGTAGGGGCTGGGTATTCCTTTACTGCAGCTACTTTTACAGGATCAGGCTTCATGCCTCCTTCTGACTCAGAACGTGCCCATCCACCTGATCTCGAGACCGGTGTACCGAACTTGGCTGTTTAGGACAAGGTTCCGGGCACGGGCGCGATTCAAGGAACGCCAGGCAGGTTATAGCATCGTGATCTCGCCTCCGCTTCGGCCACGTCTCACCCCGTGCCGAAATGGACCACGTCATTCTGCGATCACTTCTTACCCCCGAGCCCCTACCAGGTCATGTCATGAACTCTCTGCCAGATCTCTGAGAAGATTTCACCCCCGTACGGTAGGCGGTACCCAGTATCATAACGCCCGACGAGTGTATGAAAGCACCACAACCGTGCCGAGTCTCAGACAGACCGGATCTGCAAAACGCATTGCCGCATCTAGGACGCTGTAAAACTTCGCGCCAGCTAGGCGCCCAGTAACCTCGTCCACTGTCGTGATAGTGTTCGCGTCGCCACTGCCTTGTTAAGTGCGGGGATCGATACAGAGCCTGATGTCTCCTGATGGCTTATCGACAATGACAGGGTGCGAGACCCACTCGGTTGGTTCAACAATGGGAGACACCACCCCCAGAGTTCCAGCCGTCGAGTTTCGTTCAGTTTGTCGCGCGTGTTATACCCGACCGGCGGGACGTCAACGACCGACCGCCCGTTGATCAGTGATTTAATCTCGAATTGTCCATGATGAGACGATTCTTTTTTTATCGAACACGTCTCGATATTCTTTGATGATCCGAGACCGACCGTCAGGGGAAGCGGTTGAGGGAGATGGAGGTGACGACTGCTCGTCAGAGGGAGCCACGGGTTTCACACTGCGATAGACATAGTCTAGCGGGTCACAATCTTTCACATCGATCAGGCCAAGGCGCAGCGAGGTTTTGAAGCTGAGAATCGGAGCTATCGCATTTTTCACAACTTTACATCGCAATACACATGCGCTCCCAGACACAGGGTATGGAGCTGCAGGTCGGCTCTGGCATCACTGTATACAGTCCCCCGTCAACATACGCAGAGGCCGTAGTACACGGCTCAGCCGCGCTCCGCTGTCATCTCCGAGTGACACGTATATAGTCTGCCCCTAGGCAAAACACAATCGCACTCCGCCCCAAATCAATCAAAAAAAGTCAATGGAGCCCCGTTGCTGTATACAAGTTGTGTGAGCCTTACTTGGAAAGCCATCATTCGGCCGCCGACAATATGTCGTGCGGTGTTGTCGCCCACCGTCATCTGCCGTATCGGGCTGTGGCTGCACGGCGGCCGCCTGGCGCTGGTGGAACCCGCCGCGGCCGGGCGCTGGTTCCCGCGGCTGCCACCGGCCCAGCGGCGGCGCTAGCGACCGGCCGGCGGACGGCGGCTGGCCGCCGGTCCGCGCCGGCTGTCGGTCGGCTGTATCACGGTGGCGACAAACAGGAGTTCCAGCAAAATGGTTGCCGCCTCCGCACGCCAAACACTCTTTTCCCCACGCCGGGCACAACCGTCTGTTGCAGACTGCGCTTCCGCAAAACTGCACAGGCGAGAGGCGCCCGATAGCACAGCACAGGCTTCTCCTCGGCGGCCTGCGGGACGGTAGCACTGGCCGCTGTTCCTCTCCGCCCATCACTTTACCATCATGGCCCGCCGCCTTTCGGCCGAGGGCAAATATCCAGCGCTGAGTGAGCTAAAGTCCGACTTTTTCAGCAGCGCTTGGTTGCACCGACGTTCTCTCACGCCCATTAAGCGAGGCATCTCTGATCATGTTGTCCCGTCTGGGAAGTCACAGGTAGAGCAGGGACCTCAGTCGGACACAAACTGCCGATTGACTCACCAGGCTGCTGGTTACGACTTGTAGAAATGATACCGTTCAGATGACCATTCTGTCGCGGTAGCAGAACGACTGGAACCGTTTCTAGAAGAGCGCGTTAGACCATGAGCTCTTGCCAGTCGGTAAAGATGGCCTCGCGACTCCTGTGCTCACTCTTCCCGCACATTAAAGAAAACTGCATTGCACTTTCGGCGGCTTCTCTGATATTTCGGGACGCCCGTGGCATAATAAGCCACTCTGCGGACCGCCATTGCCGCCACTCGGACGCCAAAGATGGCACCAATGCAAGTTCACGTGCGGCGAAAATTCAATTAGGGTTCATATATCTGACACCATGTAAACGTAAGTCAAACGTTATATCTGTATTAAGTCTGCACGTCTTGTATTTACTGCCACAATGAACTAAGATACTGCATCAGCCAACCTGGCCACACGACCTTCAGGGCTCGTCACAACAAAACCAGCGCCACACCGCGTATCTCACTTCCGCTCACAGTCATACGGTCCTGCCATCTATGAGCCCGCTGAGCCAAACAGCAGCAAGATCACTCGTAGATGGCCGGTGTGCACCACACACGTATCGCAATCTGCTACAGTGCACACGGCACAATAAGTGCTGGTGTTGATGTCCTTGTTAGTTCGGTTTGACTGGAGGATGTCGCCGTCGTTGTGTGACTGACAGTGCCCCCCTCCCCTCCCCCGTTCTGTCCCTGATAGCGAGTCACACTCGCGATTCTACGCGGCTCAGATCGTGCTCGCCTTCGAGTACCTGCATTACCTGGACCTTATCTACCGAGATCTGAAGCCCGAGAACCTGCTCATCGACAACCAGGGCTACATCAAGGTACGTCATGTCCTCCTCGGCAACCAGCGCTACATGAACTTCAAGCCTCAAGGTATGCCGTTAGCCGTATGCCACCTTTCGTTGGTAACAGGGGTTTCACAAAGGTACATTCCGCTCCAATCATTGTTGATAACTTTCGTATTCGTTGTTCTGATTTAATTTCTTATATTTTTATACGAATACGGAGAATCAATATTACCTGGAAATCGGCACTCTTGCGACACATTTTGATGCAAATGATGATTCGTGCATATGCGTCGCAATGAAGTTGTATACATTATTAAAAATGGATACGAATACCGAACAAATGAGATTCAAACACATGTTTCAGTATTTGCTTTGAAGAGATCCGAAATAAGTGACTAATTCCCTCGACGGCGGGCGTTTCGTTAGTTGTTTTGCGTTAGGTTTTTAATAGGCTTGCGGATATCTCGAATTCTTCTCAGCACGTCTTTCAAAAACCAAAAAGTTGCACCCCTGGCAACAGTTCATGAATCGTTAACTAGGACAGGTCTTGCGAAACTGCCGTCTATCTAGTCAAGATTCCTGTTCATCTTAATCGCTAACAACTAGATTCCAATTACACTCGGCTGGTCATATCTGCCCCGTACCATCTCTGCCTGCCGCCAGCTGACCTAGTTTTGGCCAGGGTCATGTCGACTTATGATCGCTGACTACCCTCGTTCTGCTGTCTGCTGGTCTGTCTGCTGGTCTGTCTGCTGGTCTGTCTGCTGATCGCTGACTGCTGATCGCTGTCTGCTGGTCTGTCTGCTGATCGCTGACTGCTGATCGCTGACTGCTGATCGCTGACTGCTGATCGCTGACTGCTGCATCCGCTGACTTGCTGATCGCTGACTGGCTGATGTCGCCTGACTGCCTTGAGTCGCATGTGCACTGCTGATCGCTGAACTGCATGATCGCTAGCCCTGCTGATTTGCTGACTTGCTAGCGCCCTGCGCCTTCGATCTCTGCTGACTGCTGTACTTGGGCGCTGACGGCACCCTGGCGCGCTGATCACTGGCGGCTGATCGCTGTCGGCTGATCTTTGTCAGTGAAACACTTATTCCTGGTGGTTGACTGCTGATCGCTAGCTTCTGATCACCGCCTGCACTCAGCGCCTCCTGGCTGCTGACCAGCGCTGACCGCTGACCGCCGACCGCTGACCGCTGACCGCTGACCGCTGACCGCTGACCGCCGGGCGGCGGCGGCGGCGGCTGGCGTACCTCCCGACCGCTGACCGGTGCTGAGCGGCGGCGGTGTGAGGTGCGCGAGGCCAGCCGGGGAGGATTCCGGACCCGCTTCGGACCGCTCGGACGGTCTCGGGTCCACTCGGGCTGCTCGGGCCGGTCTGGTGGGTGACCTTCACAGCGGCTGGCGCCGGACTGCCGAGACGTGTCGGCATCACACCGCGCGGCTCAGCAGCTTACCGACCGGACAGTGGCGGAGACGGGAGACGGGAGACGGCGGGGGCGGGGGTGACGCGGAGCGGCTCAGACGACACCGGCGATGTCCGGATTGATCCAGTGACGTCTGCTGGTGTCTGCTGGCGTACGGTAATGTCCGCTGCCGGTCGGTCGATGGGATCCCGTGACGGACGTCTGATATATCGTACAGCGGCCGGTGAAGGCGATGACATCCGGCGATGACTGGTGAATGGTGATGTGCGATGACGTCTGGTGACGGCCAGTGACGGCCAGTGACGGACAACAGTATCAGGTGATGACTGGTGAGGTGATGTCCGATGACGCCCGGTGACGCCTGGTGACGTCTGGTGACGACTTCCGACAGCGTCCTGCCGTGACGACCACGCTGTTGACAAATAAATAATCTGGGCTGCCGTCCGCGACCGGGGCCCCGATCGCCTAATCGCAATCTGTTGGTTTTGTGGGCGGGGGTGTGGCCGGCCTCGCGGGTGCCGGGGGCGACGGCCTCCCCCCCCGCGGCTGGGGGGTCTAAGGTGGGCTGCCGGTTGTGAGACGCGCCGCGCCGCCACCGCAGCAGACGCGCCGCGTGTGTCGCCGTGAGAAGCCGCTCTGATCCGCGGCGGTGATCGGAGCGGATGCCGGCGGGAGAAACCCTATCCATGGCTGGCCGGCACTGGTGGAGCCGCTAACTGCTGAGAAAACGTAACTCAGGAGGGGGTGGCTATATAACCTGGCATGATATTCCTTGTGGTGTGAATGGCAACGCTTCGTCATTTTCGTCGGCATTATCATGTTTGTTTTTATCTCCGCCGGCGGACACTTCATCGTCATTTTCCGTACTATTCCTGTGTTCGGCTCAGCGCAGCCAAGTGACGTCGATAGGCGTTTTTTCTTCTTCCGTCTGTCCTTCTTCACCTCACCAGCGACCTCACCACCCAGCGAGCCCGGCAGACACGGGTCCTTTTTTAGCCGTCTTTTTCGGGCCGTCTCTCATCACGCCGCGTAACTCTGACATCAGAGGAGCCCAGTCCCGAGTAATACCGTGTTTATTGTCGGGCCCGTGACGCGCACCGCCGTCATATACTGTCGACGCTGGCCGGCTGCCATCGCTCCCAAAGGTCCAATAATCACCGATATAGCGCGTCCAATGATCGGCGGCGGCGGCGGCGGCGGCGGCGGCGGCGGCGGCGGCGGGCGGGACGCCGCGCTGTCGCGAGTCTGGGAGACGACGACAGGTCAACCAAGGTCACCGTGCTGGTCTCTCAACGCCACTCCACCTGACCTGGGTCCAATCTTACCAATCGTAGGACTGACTGGGCTCTTAGCCCAGGCTTACCAAATGCCGTGAAAAAGTACGGCATATTGGTGCACCGGTCTGCAGAACTTCCGGGACCCGGATCAAACCGGTGACATTCCTATCATCGGCCTAGTACTTTACCGACTAGGCTATTCCGACAACGCGGTTAGACGAACCAAACTCCACCGTGGTTAAATAATTGTATTATTATGCTCCATTTACGACATGCCGTGAATGGGTAAGTACGGCATATTGGTGCGTCAGCCTGCAAAACAACTGGAATCCGGGACTGAACCGGCATCATTCCTATCATCAGCCTAGCGCTCTACCTATTAAGCTATTTCGACAACGAGATAGAACAAACCAAACGCCGTGCATAAATAAGTGTGGCCTTCTGAATACTCCATTCACGGCATGCCGTACTTCGCCATTCACGGCACATGGTTAGATAGGGCCCTGATGGTGTTAAATGCTCGCTCTCACGCGCCGCCGCCATCACTGCGGTGTCTTCAAAAGCCCAGCCTTGACTGCTGGGGCCGGGCCGGCCTCTGCCCTGCTGGGGCCGGGCCGGCCTCTGCCCTGCTGGGGCCGGGCCGGCCTCTGCCCGGGGCTGTCGCTGTCCGAACCTCATCTGCCGCACCTATCTAATCGGTCGGTCATTATTGGCAGCGGGGTGCCGGTTAGTGGCAGCCGCCGGCGCTAACCCGGGAGCCGGGACTGCATCAGGTGGCTCCTCCGGCGACGACGGAGGCGAAACGTCTCCCTGTCAGGACCCCGGGACCCCGGACTGCAATCAGGTGGCTCTCCG
This sequence comes from Semibalanus balanoides, assembly GCA_014673585.1. Lineage (NCBI taxonomy): Eukaryota > Metazoa > Arthropoda > Thecostraca > Balanomorpha > Balanidae > Semibalanus > Semibalanus balanoides. The sequence continues at coordinate 138,701 of VOPJ01012272.1, forward strand.
CAGACGAGGAGCGAAACGTCGCCCTGCGGACCGGGACCCGGACTCATCAGCGTGCTCCCGGCGACGACAGAAGACGAAACCGTCTTCCCTCTCACGAAACCCGGACCCCGGGACTGCACTCAGGTGACCTCCTCCGGCGACGAACGAGGCGAAACGTTCTCCCTGTCAGACCCGGGACCCCGGTACTGCATCAGGTGGCGCTCCTCACGGCGACCCGACGGATGCCGAAACGTCTCCCTGTCAGCGACCCGGGACCCCGGACCTGCAGCGGTGGCGCCTCTCGGCGAACGACAGAGCGAAAAAACGCTTCCTGTCAGCGACCCGGACCCGGACTGCATAGTGACTCTCGGCGACGACGGAGGCCGAAAACGTCTCCCTTCAGGACCCGGGACCCCGGATGCATTCCAGGTGCATTCCTCCAGCGACGCGGGAGGCCGAAACGCTCCCTGTTACGAGACAGCCGGGACCCCGGACTGCACTCAGGTGGCTCGGTTCGCACGACCGGAGGCAAACGGTCTCCCTGTTCAAGGACCCCGGACCCCAGACCTGCAGCAGGTGGCGTCCTCCCAGGCGACAGACGGAGGCCCGAACGTCCTCCCTGTGTCAGCACCCGGGCACCCCGGAACTCTCTGCTGCAGGTGCTTCTCCGGCTACACAGAGCGAAGAACGCGTCCCCTGTCAGGACCCGGGAACCCCGCGACGTGCATCAGTGTCCTCCGGCCCCGACGGAACGAGGGAAACGGTCTCTCTTCAGGGACCCTGGGACCCCGCGACCCACCCCGCCCTGTTATTTTCCTTTTTTGGCCGTCGCACACGGCTTCTGGCTAGACCCGGCCCCGAATCCCTGCCACCACCCGAGCATCAGGTGGCTCCTCCGGCGACGACAGAGACGAAACGTCTCCCTGTCAGGACGCCGGGAAGAGGAGACGAGGGTGGGGACGGGCGGGCCAGGCGGGTGAAGGTCGGTCAGTCAATGTGAGCGTCCTCTAGATCGCACGCCCTGCTGAGCTGCTCCAGATGTTCGCCGGCTGCTCCACTGAGTGGATTCAGGTGAACTCCGGAAGAGTGGTGGTGGCCTCAAGGGTCGCTCTCGCTAACCAGTGGCTCCGCGAGACGCAGTCGACACTAAGTCGGCCGCTGGCCATGTTGTGAACGGGATGAAAAACACTCGGATTGATCCGGCCTCTCAAAAACTAAGCTTTCACCGGCTATCAGTGTTCAACGACAGTGCGAAGGAATTCCAGCTGTGATCGCAAAAACCGGCACGGGCAGGCAATGTGAGAGCCATGGCAGGTTGCCCCTGTGGTGAGAACTTGACGAGGTGTGGGCTCGGAGTGGTAAGGCGCAGAAGCCAGACGCGGCAGACGGCGGGCGGGCGCGGTGGGTCGGCTGCTCCAGTGGCCGGCTCGGCACCCCAGGCGTGCCAAACGACACCGCCGGTCGCCACTTTCACTGGCCGTGCTGGCACGTGACCTGACCGTCCTGGGGCCGGACCGGATCGGGGCGGAGCGGGGCGGACGGGGCCGAGGCGGGGCAGGCGGCGGCGGCTGGTTGCTGATCGCCGTTGGACAGGGGCGGGGGCGGCTTTGTTGGCCAGGTCGACTGCCCGCCGATTGGCCCTCCCTTTCATGAATGATACGTCAGCAGCCGGAAGGGGAGGGTCGAGGTCGCCCACAGCTGCGGGGCCGGCCGTGACGAGACAACATTCCATTGTGGAGTCTTCCTACGGTAGTGTGAATGGCCAGGAGGGATGTGCTCGGCATCAGGCTCCTTTCGGCGAGAGGCTAATATTTCCGAGCGAAGGCACACGTTCTCCGCCTTTGCGGCACAGTGAGGATAAAACTGTTCTTCGTCACCGCCTTTCCATTTTTTTTTCGTTTTCCACACGGGTTCAGGGACGAACAACTCATGACTTGTCGTCAGTGACGTTTAAAAGCTTAGCATGCGGAGTGTGGACACATGAGCTTATAGCTGACCGAAATGACCTTTGATTTGATGATAAAACTCGTCTTAGGAGCACTGAAATCGCTGCGACGTCGACCCCAGCTGCGCATTTTGACAGCAACAGCTCGCTAGTAATGTTAAATATACAGTGCGCGGCGGTCTTTGTTTGGTGCAGCGCGGCTTCCTCCCTATTACATCTACCCAGTGGCGGGCATCTCACGTAGGCGTTGTGTGTTCTGGCATGCATGCCTGGAACGGGCCATTACGGCGCTTGTCCGCCCACGCCCGGAATATATGGCTCCAAAAATATCTGTCGTGGGTCGCTTTCGGGGAGCGTTTTCAGAGCAGAGGGAGGGTGATGTCTCGAGCATTGGGTACTGGTTTGTGCACACAGACATAACAGTTCTCTGCCCGCCACGCTTTGGGACTGCATAAGCTGTCTAGTCTGCAGACTGAACGGTCTCATGGGCAGACAGGCTGCGAATGATCCTGCACCGCGTTATGTGCCAACTGCCAAACCGTTACTCGGGCTGACTAGGTAAACGCTGTCTGTCCTCTCGCTCCAGACACCACCCACCCGCTCAGTTCTGACGGAGTTCAGTTTGTGTGGAGATGCCCTGAAGTCCTGGAGCCCGAACACAGCAGGTGCCCTCGGTTCTGATGGAGCAGCTGTGGCCGTGGTCTGAAATGTCATGACGTAGTTGACACTGACAGCCAGTCTGCTGGCTCTGGCGCGGAGGAGGTCCCGCCGCCGCCGCCGCCGCCGCCGCCGCCGCCGTCGCTGCCGTCACCGGTCCTTTCCGTCTCTCTCTCTCCGGTCTACCAGGCGGTCTGCGCCGGCGTCGCGGTGCCGACGCCGCTGATTGCCGATCTGTGAGAGCCGTCACGACCGCCTCTCCGCTGCTGCTGATGGCTGGCCGCCAGCCATTTGTGCGGCGACACGGCCACCGACGTCACCGGAGAGCAGAGGTCATTGCCGTGCCGGCGCGGTGGTCCGCAGCCAATGCAGGCGGACAAACAGAGAGAGAGGGAGGGAGGGATAAGGGACACAGCCACGGCCGTCGCTAGATAGGGGGGAGACTGTAGCCACGGCTGACGGGAGAGAGGAGAGAGACCGCGAGAAGCCATGATAGCCAGAGAGAAGAGAGCAAGAAAGAATTAGGTAGAGGAGGAGCTACAGCTACTGTCGCCAGTCAGAGGGAAGACTGGCTGTCGTTGTCCGTCTGGAGCTGATTGAGACATACCGGCCAGTTGTTGTCGGCTGGGTCCCGGGCCCACAGGGGCGACCAGCGAGCCATCAACAGCCGGACCTCGCTATCTATTCCGCCTTCCGGTCCAGCGGCAGGTGACGCCACGCGCCTCCGATACGCGGAGCGTCATTAGCCGATACACTGCGTCACCGTCTGACCTCTGGCGTACGTGGCGATCGTGGCGCGGGATGCTACGATCGTGGCGCGGCACTACGACGCTCACGGCACGGCGCTGCGGTGATCGTGGCGCAGTGCGGCGTCTGTGGCGCCGGTGAGTGACCGGCGCGGCGGCGGCAGGTCGCATGACATGTCATCCTGCGGTGTGTTGTGCTCTGTCGCATCAGCAGCTGTCGGCGGTGTCCGGGGTATCAGCAGACGCGTGCTGACACGGCATAGCCCGCTGACCGCTGTCGCTGACTGGGGCTCCGTTCTTTGCTCCGTTGCGGCTGCGTTCTTTGTGTCGCGCCGCAGCCGTCCTGGGGCCGCTGGTTGTACGTATTACGTACAACGGAGAGAGGATGGTGACAGGACGGACGCCAGTCACTGTCTGAGTTCCTCTCGAGCTCAGCTGCAGTTTGTCCAGAGGTTTTCAGAGGTCCCCAGAGCTCCATCAAGTTTGTTTTCCCCGGAACGACCTAAAGCCATTTTCGGGGGTGGAAAATTTACTTCTGGCAGTTTTGGCCAGGCAAAGAAAATACCCAGAGCATGAACCCGGAGCAAATGCAAGGGAATAGGGCCCATCTTACGTTGAGTGATTCACTGCTCTTCAGGGCTCCTCGGTGCTATATACTGGAGCTGCTCCTCCAGCGGTGTTATATGCCCCGACTCGGTGCCGCTGCGCTGATCGTATGCCCCGGCTCGGTGCCGCTGCGCTGGTCGTATGCGGCTTCCCTCGTCGGGGTACGGCGGCCTCCGTCGCCGCAGCTGTGTTGGACGGTTTCTCTGGCCGTGACGTCACTGGCTCGGGCACGTGTCAGTGACGTCACGACACGCAGCTGTGACGTCACACAGTGTCGCGGACAGCGCTGCCAGCGGGGGTAGCTCGGGAGGGTGGGCACACCCGGGGAGGAAACGCCTGGGATCGTCAGCCTCGGCGAGGTCAGACGAGGCCCGCGGGCGGTGTCGAGCTAAAGCAGGTGGTTATATGCGTGCGTAGTAGACGGGGGTTTTCCGGGGGTTTTCCGGGGACGACATACGGGACACGGAAGGCAGACTGTGTCGCGACGAGTGATGGCTGTGTCCTGCAGCTCAGACAGCTGCCGCAGCCATTAACTGGTCGGGGAAACACGCAGCGTCGCAGTGTGTGGCGCAGCGCAGCACCAGAGCTTCGCGCCAGTGTATACAGCCGGCTAGGAGTGGCTCGTTAGTCGTTAGGACTTTATTCCCCCGTGAGGCACTGGTATGTGTGTCTCATGGCGGTGGTGGTGATATGGTGATTTTTAACTTCATTTGAAATATATGGTTGACATGGTGGGTAGGTAGTTATAGGGCAGCAAAGTCAGATACATCTGTAGCAAGTTTACGTGATTTACTTTTTTATCTATGCTTGTGTGATTAGCCGTATTTGGCTCATCAAAGCAGCATAAATCAAGCAAAGCGATATTTTTGATCAATGTTTGGTGTTTAAATATACTCCCAGGACTGATGATGTGGTCGTTGACTGACTGGTTTGATGACTCAGCTGTGTTTATTTGATGGGATTAGGACTTGGCTACTGAACTGCCGTACGAACACGTCCCAGTCTCCACCCGGACAGTATGTTTTTCTCTGGCAGATAACGTTCAGCCGATGAGCCCTGATGCCAGTTGCCACGGCATCGATTCGCCATCCGGTCACATGATGACATGCTGCCACTGACCATGTGTTGCCCCCTCTGCCGCAGGTCACTGACTTCGGGTTCGCCAAGCGGGTCAAGGGCAGGACGTGGACGCTCTGTGGTACACCGGAGTACCTGGCGCCCGAGATCATCCTCAGCAAAGTAAGCGCCATCCTCCGTCTATCCGCCCGCGTGACCGCCCCTCTCCCCCGTCCGGGCGGCTGGCTCGGTTGTAAGTCGTCATTGCGGCCGAGCCGGACTGTATTTATTTATTCTTTATCCGGGTACAAGATCCATGATGATGGGATGGTAAGCCATGTTCCCCGGGAACCTTCACTGGAGGCAACACAGACGATAAACAACTTTTTACAACTGAAGCGGCATCTTCTTACGTGATAACTATGTAAGCACCTCACTCGAACCGAACCCAGAGCCCCACCAATCTATCAGGTCATCACAACTGACATTGCCCAGAAAAAATACAGACAGTCGTAAAAATACCCACCTATCATAAACGCCGTCTCAGATATCTTGCCGAATATGGCTCGGGTATTTATCGATGTCATGCCTGATAAACTTCCAGAATATATACCTGAATACCGGAGATCCTGTTCCCTCTCTGACCTCTGTCCCTCTCAGTTCTAAGAGACTTTCCGCAGCGAGACCATGTATTTCCTAGGAAATTAGCTTCTGGCCTTGGGTGCCTTGTTCTCGGGATCTGTGCAGAGTACTGCGCTCTCGCAAGATAATGTAATGTGTGCTAGGCTGTTTTATTGGCGTCGGTTACCGCCTCTAGACCTAACACACCAAGCCAGTGGCGTCGCCACAAAAGTTTGAGTGGGGAGCCAGTCAGGGGTTTGGGGAGTGGGTCCCCGGGTGACGCTCATTTTGTACTTTTTTAGCAGAGAGTTCATCTCTGCTCTTGATCACCTCACCACCGTCCCCGGCTCTGTGCGGCACACCTGTCGTGCCGACCTTACTGGCCTGCCCGGCCGGCGGCGGGGCGCGCTGGTGCCGCGCTGGTGCCGCGCTGGTGCCGCCTGCTGTTAGTGAGCACCTGTCACCACCTGTTCCCGTGATGTGTGGCCGCGCCGCCCGTCATCCCCGCCGCCGACGCCGCCGCCGCGCCGCCGCCGCCGCCGCCGCCGCCGCGCCGCCGCCGCCGCTCACTGGGCCGCTCTGTTGTGCCGCGGGCGGCGGCCAGCTGGCCAGCGCCCGGCCGCCCGGCTGCCAAGCTATATCGGCAACAGCCTGTTTACAGTCACCCCCGGCCGTCAGCGGGTGGTGGGGGTCGACTGTCGGACCGGGCGGGGCGCTGGGTGGCCTAATGGCCGATAGGTCAGCGTTGGTAGCCACGGCCACTGTGGACACTGGGCCTGAGACGGCCTTTATGGAGGCCCCTGAGGAAAGCCTGGCTGTGAGACAGTCTAGGTGCTGAGGTATATTGGTGGCCAAGACTGGCGTTCATGCGCGTTTCACTCTGGTGGCAACTACCTGAGCCCCTCTGACACTGGCGGCGGCTGGGTACACACACTCGTGACCTTCTGCGACTTCGGTGCCGAATGGCCCCGTCAGGCGCGTGTCGGACCGGACCCTGCCGCGTCACGGCTGTTCTGGCTGGCGGTAACGCCCGACACGAGTGCTGCGGGGGGCTGATTTAGCGGGCCAGGGGTAACCACTGCCTCCAATATTGACCCGGCTGCGGGTCCCGGTGGTCGTTTCAGGTCGTGGTCAGGGCAGCCGGCTGCCGCTCTTGGCCTTGAATGATGAGCTTGGTTGACGGCGGTCCTTCCCGAAAATGATCTGTTTTTATACCCGATTGAACGTATATGCAAAAAAGGCATGTAAATCGCCAACATAACAGTATTCAATAAAGCTTATTAACCTGACCTAAAGTCACGCCAGACTAGTGAGAACTGTTCACTGACCATTACCGAGTACCAACTGCCCTCTGCCGCTGACCACTGACCGCTGACCACTGACCGCTGACCACTGACCGCTGACCACTGACCGCTGACCGCTGACCGCTGACCGCTGACCCCTCTTCCTGCCACAGGGGTAAACAAGGCGGTGGACTGGTGGGCCGATGGGCGTGCTCATCTACGAGATGAGCCGCCGGATATCCACCCTTCTTCGCCGACCAGCCGATAGATCGTAACGAGAGGATCGTCTCCGGCAAGGTAGGCCGGCCGTGCACCGTGGGTTGTCGGAGGGTGTGGGCTGCGCTGCGATGGTCTGTGGGCTGTGGAGGTTGTCTACGGTGGGGGACTGCAGGACAGTGTGGACTGTGGGGGCTGTGGACTGTGTTCTGTGAGGGACTGCAAGACAGTATGGGCTGTGGGGCTGTGGGGGACTGCAGGACAGGATGGGCTGTGGGCTGTTTGGTGATGTGGGCTGCAGGCGGTGTAAGTCGCACTGTGGGCTGCGGAGGACGGTGGACGGGTGATGCAGGTTCCGGGTGAGTCGCGCTGTAGACTGACGGCTGCGGAGGACAGTAGAGTGTGTGGAGACTGAGTGTCGGCGTGGCCTGCGTTGTGTCCCACGCCCAGCCCAGGCTGACGGCGGTCCGCTGGCGCCTGACGCGGCGCAGAAGCGTGAGAGGCAGGCGCGCCCTAATGGACGCTGCGTGTCGCGTGCGCCGGCAAATAACCACTCTGCCCTGTGGTCGACCCCGTGCGGCAATCGATCCCCTGCCGGCCAGTGGCCCGCTCCGCTGCTGTTCCAGTGCTGTCTCCCGGCCCGGTGCAGCTCGCAAACAGTTGTGGCAGTTGTGGAGTTTCTGTCGTCCGTCTGTCGAAATGTGAAGCACTCTCATGTTATATCACTTAATCGTGCACTATCACTCACTCACTCACCCAATCACCTAATCACTTAACCCACTTTTTTACTCACTCAACCAATCACCTATCATCACTTTACCTACTTCTTTCACCTCACTCACTCACCTCACTATCACTCACTCACTCACTCATCACTCATCACTCATCACGTCACCCACCATCACTCACTCACTCACTCACTCACTCACTCACTCACTCACTCACTCACTCACTCACTCACTCACTCACTCAGCAATAGTCTTATGTATGATTATATGAGTCTGCTTTGTCAGCGGCAGCCGGGCCATCTCCTGCTTTTGCTCGGTCCCTCGTACCTCCTTACGTATCGGGTGCACCACGCACCAGGACCGTCTACCAGCGCACCTGACCTGTCCACCTGCGTTAGTTGTGAAACTGTGTGGCGTTCGATGCCACCGCTGCGGTGCTTTGATTGGTCGAGAGCTCCCACTATGCTGTTCCGTTCTGTCGCTGGGTTAGAGTCCTGCCGGTCCCCGGAGAGAGACGAGCTTTGACCGGTCGAGAGCTCTCACTATGTTGTCCCATCCTGTTGCTGGATTCGAGTCCTGCCGGTCCCTGAGAGAGACCGGCTGGTGTCGGCCGCCTCTCGAAGGAGATGGGGGTGGATCGGACCTCTAGGGCCACTGAGAGAGCAGTTACAGCAGCAGCAGCAGCAGCAGCAGCAGCAGAGGCGGCGAGGAGGAGCAGCAGAAGCAGCAGCAGCAGCAGCAGAGGCGGGGAGGAGCAGCGGAGTCTCAGTCTGTCTCGGTGCCACCAGCAGCCTTCGACAGAGGCTGTGACATCAGTCTATTTTCGATCGGAGAGAGCTGGCGGTTACGGCAGTCTCCAGATAAGGCTCTGTAATCGTCTGCGGTCACTGAGCCGGCTCGGCTCGGCGCTGCGGTCACCGCTGTTGGCTCTGCTGATCGGGTGTCATCTAACCGCCACAGCTTCAGGGACACCGCCGTCGAACGGCCGCGGCATGGGGCACAGAGCCAGTCGGCCGGCTTAGTTTGCGGTCTGTAGGCCCGCGTCTTAAGTGACGTCCTGGTCGACGTGCTACTGCGACGTTCACTGGTCTGCATCCCCCTCCTGATGCTGCTGCCACGTAACTAGCGACGGGGGGTCCGGCGGGCCTCAGGTCCTGTTAGTGGTGACATGAGACGTTACTGACGTCACGCTATACCAGGCAATGCAGGTGGCGGTCTATACCAGCTTCGCCAATGGCGACTTCATGTCGCAGCTGGCTCTGATGTGTTAGCGCTTCATAGTCATCTATTTTTGGGTCAATTTCTAATCTCGTTATTTCCCATTGCTGCCCGACTCCTTTCAGCTCTCCTTTCATATCGGCTCTGGGCTGGCACTCGACAGCTCTCTCTGACGCGTCGGTGGCGGTGCAGCTCCGACGCGTCGGTGGCGGTGCAGCTCCGATGCGTCGGTGGCGGTCGTGGCAGCGGACGGCGTCGGCCGGGGTCAGGGTCGGTCAAAAGCGGCCGCCCCCCCCCCTCCTCCCCCCGGCTGGCACCGATCGCCACCTGGCGACTGGACAGCCGGAACCTGGCGACAGGACTCTGAGTAGTCACAGGTCTACAGGACTCAGGTATAGGTTCATCCTATGCTGCGCAAAGGACACCGTGTGGCTGATGTGCGTTCAGGGGTCCAATTTCACATTGCACATTGTATATTACAGGATGATGCACTGCGACTTGCAACTTCCCTCCCTGCTATGAGGGAGGGAAGTTGTCAGAGTAGTGGGGTGCGTGGTTTGGTCCCTCCCGTTAATGGACTGTCCCGGTCCTGAAAAGATTGAAGGAAATGGCATGCTCCCTCACCCTGCTACCCACAGTATGGTAGAGGACACAGGGTGCGTCTCCAGTGTCTCGGTCCTGTTTGGGGTGCGTCTCTTCCGGTGAGCGTCTCCTGGGGTGACCGGTGGCGTCTCCTCTGGTGAGCGTCTCCTGTGGTGACGGGTGTCGTCCCGGTCCTGCTCTGGGTGCGTCTCCTCTGGTGACGGATGGCGTCTCGGCCCTGTTCTGGGAGCGTCTCTCTGATGAGCGCTCTCCTTTTCTGATGTTTAAGGCGTCTCTACAGTGAACGGCCTGTCGTCTACCGTCCCTTTCGGGTGGGTGGCGTCCTCCTCTGGTGAGCGTCTCCTGTGGGGACGGAATGGCGTCTCACGGCACCTGTTCTGGGAGCGTCTCCTCTGATGAGTCGGTCTCCTCTGGATGAGCGCGTCTCCTCTGATAGAGGCGTCTCCTACGGGGAGTGACGGCTGTCGTCTCGTCCCTGTTCTGGGTGCGTCTCCTCTGGTGAGCGTCTCCTGTGGTGACGGGGGTGACGGCTGTCGTCTCGTCCCTGTTCTGGGAGCGTCTCCTCTGGTGAGCGTCTCCTGTGGTGAGCGTCTCCTCCAGTGACGTGGTGGCGTCTCGGCTCCGTCGGTCGGCGTGGCTGCTGTGTGGGCAGACAGCCGACGGTGGCTCCTCCCGCCCCGCCCCGGCCCGTATTGATTCCTTCAGAGGCGGTGGCGGCGGCGGCGGCAGCCCCAGCCGCCCAGGGGAAGTCCTATACCTCATCTGTCGGCCGGGCGCTGCACTTTGTGGGGTGTTTGTTTTGCTTTTGTTTTTGTTTCTTCTCAAATGAGTGTCTTTCTAGTGAGGATGATGATGAAGATGATAATGTTGTTTATGATTTGGGTTTCAGGGGCGCCTCCACCGCTTAGGTTATACGGTGCCCACTGCCCATGTCTTTTGTAGTGAGTCGTTTTCTTGCAGCAGGTGGTGGAGGGAGTGGGAGGGGGAGCTTCTGTTCTGGATGTGTCCCCCCCCACATACACACCCGCGCGCCCTCCTGACATCACCGCTGACCCCTCCCGCCGTCCGTCAGGTTCGGTACCCCTCACACTTCAGCTCCGACCTGAAGGACCTGCTGCGTAACCTGCTGCAGGTCGACCTCACCAAGCGCTACGGCAACCTCAAGAACGGCGTTAACGACATCAAGAGCCACAAGTGGTTCGCCACCACAGACTGGATCGCTGTCTATCAAAAGAAGGTACGACTCGGAGAAGCGGCTGATGTAGTTTTTCTCTCTCGGAGACGGAATACTTGGTTTCTGTTGCCTTCTTGTGGCATAGACTGCATGGTTGCATTTTCGGCCTATGCGCCGTCGTTCATGCTTTTTGTAGATGTGGCTGTTTTGGATGTGACTAATGACTGATTGTATAGATAGCATGCTTCATATCACTTTATTTCTACACTTCTTTGATTCTGTTCTTTGATCTTGCTCTGGTTTTCCGACTCAGTTTGGTTTGCTCTGTTTAGTTGCTCTCCTACTACATAGTGCTGCCATCTATGCCATCTCTGGTGCTGCCACGAATGCTTCCACGGACGCCTTGCGGGCGTCCGTGGGTGAGGGTCCTGCACCGCCCCTCCCCGAGCCGAGCACGGTCCCACAGGTCCGCACCCCCCATACCCCCCTACTACCTATCACCGCCCTGTGATGGCCCTCTGCCTCCCTTCTGAGTTCTGACTATACCCTTGTAGCACACATTGCTTTCACAACGTCTTGACAACGTTTTCACGACGTAACTACGTCGTGTGAACGCTGTCAACGTTGCCATGGCGTTGTGACAAGTCAACGTTATGTGATACTGGGGTACCCGGCCCATTTTGGTCATCTCCCCCCCCCACCCCTCCCCTCGGCCCCCGTTCGGCCTGTGTGCCCGTGCTCGGCTCCCTTTCCGACGGTGCCCGGTCGGCGCGGCTGTGCTGGTGGCGGTGGTGGTGGTGTGGGCAGCGCACGCTTGGCCGCCGCTCGGCTGACGGTGCGGCTGCATGTGGTGTAGGTGACGGCGCCCTTCTTGCCGACCCTCCGCTCCGAAGACGACACTTCCAACTTCAACACGTACGAAGAGGACCCGAACGCTGTGCGCGAGTCGGCAGAGAACCTCTACGCTAGGGAGTTCGCCGACTTTTAGCGCCGCCGCCGCTGTACATGTGAGACGGGTGGGCGGGATAGAAGCTGCTGCGGGGTGTCAAAGATGGTAAGCGGGTGTTATTATATATTATATAATCACTGGCGATCCAGGGGGGGGGCGCCGGGGCGCAGCCTTCCCCAGGCGGCTCGAGTCATGGGCCGGGCCTATTTTATGGCCTCCCAAACCTCCCCTGCTTGGGGAGGCCAAAGCATGGCTCGGCCCCGCGGCCCGCGACCCGGGTGCCTGGGGGAGGACGCGCCCCCGGCGCCCCTCTCTGGATCCTCCAGTGGATATAATCACCAATAAGACGCCTTAATTGGTGAAAGGCGAGCGAGACCGTAGAAGCCCGATAGCAAGGAAATTGGTCTGCTGCTTTCTCAACTTCGCATTTCCAGTAGTGTGGTGTGGTCTCAAACCACACACCAAACATTGCCAGTAGTGTGGTCTCGGACCATGCACCAAATGTCAGCTTAAACGGTCAGCGCACCCGCGAAAGGTGCCATGCTGGATTATGTTACCATGGCAACCACCGCGAGTCGCCGCCTGTCGCTGTGGCCGTGGCGCCACCTACCGCGCCCGGCCACGGTCTACCCAGAGGCGGAGGCGATCTGGTTACACGACATCCCTGACGCGGCACGTGTCACGTGTCATGCTGACCCCTCACGTGAGACGAAACATGCCAATAACATAATTGATTGAATGGGGCTATCAGATGGCGAAGACCGCTTGTCAATCGAGTGCGGGATTCCAAAGATATAAGCTTCTGAAAAGCGTTACGGTCGGACCGGGCCAGGTCGGGTCGGGTCTGCCACTTATGTGCGATAAAAATCCCGTATTCCGTGAAGACTCACTCGCGCTTCGCGCTCGCTCTTAACTAGAATCATATGTGTGTTGTCTCAGTTCCAAAGTGAGGGAGCAGCTACTCAGTGGCAGCTCAACCCAGCGTGAGCGTGTTGGGCGTCGTGGCGAGAGTGTGTGTGAGTGTATCTGACGTGGTTACCCAGTGCTAACGTCTCCCCTCGTCCGACAGGTGGAGGCGCCGTTCATCCCCAAGTGCAAGGGCCCGGGTGACACGAGCAACTTTGACGACTACGAGGAGGAGCGGTTACACGTGTCCTCCACGGAGAAATGTGCCAAGGAGTTCGCCGACTTCTAGCGGCGAGCCCCGACCGAACCAAGTGCCGTGCGCGAGTGGTGCGGGCGGCGAGTGCGCGCCGCCGCTGCCGCCGTCGCCGCCCCCGCCCTGGGACGCCCTGAAGGCGGCCCTAGTCAGCCGCCGGCGCCTCGTGCGGGCTGGCCGCGGACTGAGCACACTGCTGCTGACCCGTCCCGACCCGACCCCACCCCTGAACCTGCCTCCGGTCCCACCCGACCCACCCCCGATCATTATGCTATTTTCTGTGTAATTACTGGGTTTTATATTGGATGCGACCTTGGCGGTGCGTGCGTGCGTGTGAGCGCGTGGCGTGCCGACGCAGCGTTATGCCGAGCGTGTGTGAGGTGTCGTCGCAACTGGAGGCGCCATGTGTGAGAGAGAGAGAGAACAGACTAGCTTTGTGCTCCTGCGTCGCCAGCCATGCCGCCATAGAGACTATTTAACAGTAATGTTGTACAAACCCAGCAGCTGACCCAATCTCATCAAATTTTGTCCGGACGTGCTGGCTGGTCCGCCTGCGCGTGTGAGCGCGGCGCGGTCTGCCGCGCTATACGGATGGTCACGAGGCCGCCGGCCGGGCCAGGACACACTGTGCGACGCCGCAGGGACTCTGCCCGCCGGCCCCAGCGCGCCCAGCACGCGGCCGACCCTCTCGATGGCTGTGTGTGCGTGCGTGTGCGGGTGTGCGTGTGTGTTGGGGCGTCATATCCCGGCGGGCCGGGGCGTCGCGTCGTTCCGCCGGCACGGTGCTCGGATGCAGGGTTTGTTCTCTAGTGGACAATATGGGCAGCGTCTGTATCCGTTCGTCAGTGTTCATTGTTTGTAGTTACAGCTGCGTTCATATTATGTGATTTTAGTTGGAGATTTTCATTAATACATTAAAGTATATTGAGAATCGCGAACGGGGATGTCTGGTGACGATTTGGAGGTGTTTTGATCGGGTGTGAGGTATCAGAGACGCCGAAAGCTGGTCATTTGGAAGCCCAGAGTTGTGTTTGTGCGATTTCGTTATACGTCAATGATGAAAACACGAGTAAAAACTTACTACTAAGCCGGCTGAGTTCAGAAATCTTGTTCAACGACCGGACCAGGTAGCTTAATGTGAACGATTAAGTTCACACACGACATTTTATCATGGTCGACCTGTCGCGTACCAACACATCGTGTATGTGGTCCTCTCGACAAACATTGGGGAGGGAGAGGATGTTGATAGGGTGGGAGCATCAGGACACGGAAATGAACATCGGACGGCACGAGGTAGTGCCAGACCTCGAAAAGTAATAAAACACCTCGGAGGTCGCAGTAGACCATCGGAGGTAGCGTCTGTATTCTGTTCAAACCGTCAACAGGCGGACCAAATTACGGACGGAGTCATATATCGGAGGTAGCGCCAGACCTGCGGAGGTAACAGCAGACCAGAGGTGGTAGTAACAGACACCGGGAGGTTCCTCAGACCACATGAGGAGGCAACAGACCTCGATGAGTAGCACCAGACACCGGGAGGTAGCAGCAGACCTCGGGAGGTAGTATCGGACCTCAGGAGGTAGTATCGGACCTCGGGAGGTAGTATTGGACCTCGGAAGGTTGTATCGGACCTCAGGAGGTAGTATTGGACCTCGGGAGGTAGTATTGGACCTCGGGAGGTAGTATCGGACCTCGGGAGGTTGTATCGGACCTCAGGAGGTAGTATCGGACCTCGGAAGGTAGTATTGGACCTCGGGAGGTAGTATCGGACCTCGGGAGGTAGTATTGGACCTCGGTATGTAGTATCGGACCTCGGGAGGTAGTATCGGACCTCGGGAGGTAGTATCGAACCTTAGGAAGTAGTATCGGACCTCGGGAGGTAGTATTGGAACCTCGTATGATGTAGTTTCGGACCTCGGGAGTTAGTTATCGGACCTCGGAGGTAGTATTGGACCTCGGAGTAGTATCGGAACCTCGGGAGGTGCATCGGACCTCGGAGGTAGTATCGGACCTCAGGGATAGTATTGGACCTCGGAGGTTAGTATTGACCTCGGTGACGTAGATTGGACCTCGGGGAGGTTAGCATCGGACCTCGGGAGGTAGTATCGGACCTCGGGAGGTAGTATCGGACCTCGGGAGGTAGTATCGGACCTCGGGAGGAAGTATCGGACCTCGGGAGGTAGTATCGGACCTCGGGAGGTAGTATCGAACCTTGGGAGGTAGTTTCGGACCTCGGGAGGTAGTATCGGACCTCGGGAGGTAGTATCGGACCTCGGGAGGTAGTATCGGACCTCGGGAGGTATTATCGGACCTCGGGAGGTAGTATCGGACCTCGGGAGGTAGTATCGGACCTCGGGAGGTTAGTTTTCGGATCCTCGGGACGGTAGTATCGGACCTTCGGGAGTAGTACGGACCTCGGAGTGGTTTATCGGACCTCGGGAGGTAGTATCGGACCTCGGGAGGTAGTATCGGACCTCGGGAGGTTGAATTGGACCTCGAGAGGTAGTATTGGTGTTTTCGGGAGGTAATAACTCAAGCAATGAGTTATGAGGGAACAATTAAACCACAATCGGTTGCTCCATCCATGCATCCAAACGATCCAGACAGCCAGGAGACGGAGACAACAAAGGAAAGTCGATGTTTTTTTATGGAATATTGCGCGTTAGTAATTCAATTGACTGATACACCAAACACTCGTTGGTTTGTCTCATAAACAACGTATTTGAGTAATTTTGTTTAAGCGAGATCTGTTTTCTCAATCTAATGGCAGATCACAAATCAGTATTTACATACTCCTTTTCGTCATAGGAGTTGCAGTAAAAGCCGCAAGATGCGCTAGTAGCAAAAGGCATTACGTCCGTCAAGATAGCAGCAGACTCATATTCGCGAATCTGCTGCTGTCAGACAGACATTCGCCGGCCTCGAATATACTGCTACTGGCAGTTAGATTCGGCGAATGTCTGAAAACTGGCAGCATAATTCGTGACCAAAAATGGACAAACCTCGCGGCCATTTTTGGCGCATTTTTAGACCCGAGCAGCAAGATTCAGATAATTCGCCAAACGGACTTCAATATACAAGCTAACAGCCAGCAGATTCGGGCGAATGTCTGTCAGCATATTCGGGAATAACTTCAACGGCATGGGCGGATCCAGGAACGGGTGATTTTGTGCAGTTTGGGGGGGGTGGCAAATTCCAAAAAGTCTCGCACAATCATGAAAAAGACCATTCGGGGGGATTTCGCTTTGCTATATGGATCAGTAACTGATTTAAAAACAATCTTTCCTTAAGTAAAAATTGCTTAGTTTGCGATAATCTCAAGAAAATGTGTCAAATTTGTGCCAATTTTGGGGGGCATGGCCCCGTGGCCCCCATCTGGATCCGGCCCATCTTTCGCGGCATATTGACGAATCTGCTGCTACTAGACAGATATTCGCCTGGGCTCGAAACACAAACCAACTACCTGATCCAGCACCGGATTCGCTTGAATGTATGCCAGGACATTACATTCATACATCGATAATCTTATTGTACACCGTAGGGTTAGTTTTGTCTACTCGAGGATGTGTCTGAGGGGGAGTCGATAGCCCCCCTCTCTGGGTAGGCCGTAGCGCAGCGAGCGAATTGCGAGTGGAAGCGTTTCGAATCCGTGGTTCCTGCGACCGTAATTACATGTAAAGGCTATGCCAGGTTCAATTATGTTCCCAATAAACATTTCGATGGTCGGGTCGACTCGTCCAGATGTCAGCATTCGGCAGCGGCATGCACGTCGTCTGGGACCTCGGCTGGACGTCTGGCATAGGGACATAAACGAACGTCTAGCCGACGTCTAGCCGATCTCTAGCCGACGTCGGGCCGACGTTAGCCTGACGCGCAATTTCACCGGGTTGTTTGCTGAGGAATTGGCAGGAAACAATTGTAATCAATTAAGTATAACATAATGCTAAACCTGACCATACCTTTACAACCATTACCGGTTGCAGTGACTTACGATAGAACGCTCCGCTCGCATCCCTCGCTGCCGCTGCGGGCCCTACTGGGAGAGGGGGCTATATTGTCCCCCCAGATATTGATCTCCAGATCATCTCGAAGGACAAAACCTAAACCTACGGCGTAAGTAAGTTGTCCGATGTGTGTAATGTCTCACTAGTAGACATTCCCGAATCCGCTGTTTGCATTTGTGGCTATGGTTCGAGCCCGACGAAATATCTGTCTAGTAGCAGCAGATCGCCATACCCAAGTAAACATGCTGACGTCAGGGCTCGACGTCGGACCCAACGTCGGCCCCGATGTCGACCTAACCTCGCTGGATCTCGGCTGGATTCTCGGCTGGGACCTGCTGAACCTCGTATATTATGCGAACATATACGACCGTGTAGCCGACATCGCGCCGACGTCCTCGTCCAGCCGACGTTGCTCCGCTGCGAGAAATGAGATGCTTGACATCTGCCGAAACGTCGACCCGACATCAAATATTATGTCATAATGAACTGGTCATAGCCTTTACAGTAATTACAGGTCCAGGGAACCACGATTTCGAACGCTCCACCGCATTCGCTCGCTGCGCTTACGGCCCTTACCAGGAGGGGCTATCGACTCCCCCTCAGACCATCTTGTAGACAAATACCTAACCCTTACGCGGTAAATATAGTTATCGATGTATGAATTAATGTCCTGGCATAACATTCACCGAATCCGGTGCTGGATTCAGTTAGTTGGTTTTTTGTGGTTCGAGCCCGGCGGATATTCTGTCTAGTTAGCAGCAGACTCGCAATATGCCGCGGAAACATGGCGGATCCAGATGGGGCCACGGGCCATGCCTCCCAAAATTGCTCAGCAAATTTTGACACATTTTCTGATAATTATCGCCAAAATTAAGCAATTTTACTAAGGAAAGATTGTTTTAAATCAGTTACTGATCCATAAGCAAGCGAAATCCGATGAGTTTTCAGAATTGTGCAAGACTTTTTGGAATTTGCCCCCCCAAACTGACAAAATCACCTAGTGCTGTTCACGGGTACCGCAATCTGCTGCGGTCGCTGCGGCCAGCCGCAGAGATTAGGCTCCGCCCCTTACTCCATACGTCACACGA